>JADBJO010001204.1:342500-360000 GCA_016801955.1 Conus betulinus | reverse complement strand
TTTACCAAGATTTGTTTAAAGCAGCTTTGCACTTTCTGCATAAGCTAGCTGACGGATGAACATATGGTCTTTGATGAGGATCCATACTGTTTGCTCATGGACTATAATTGGATATTTCTACCAGAGTGTTGTTAAAACTGGTGAAGATGGGGTTTTGTATTGCTAGAAAAGAAAGAGAAAAGCAAACCAGCAGATTCAGACTAGAAAATAAAGTTTTTTTCCGGTGGATGTAAATTTAATTTAAGAGTGGTACGGTAGGTATTTTGAAATACAGCTGATATACATAAAAAGAAAGACATCATCACCGGTTTTTTTTTATGCCTCTGATTTGGTGTCATGCATTTAGACTCTCTTTGTAGAAAGCATGGACATGTTATGGGTCTTGTTTGATTGCGTGTCATGCTTTTAGTTGCATGAGGTAAAACATTATTTTACCTATTTCATTTTTGCAAATACAAGTCAATAGTTTGATAGAAGAGACAGACACAGACGCCAGGAGAGTATCCAGAAATGAATTCAAGACTGGCAAATCAAGGAAATAGAAACAGCATTCGGGGGCCGGAATAGCTCAGTCGGTAGAGCGCCGGACTCGTGATCCTGGGGATGCGGGTTCGAATTCCGGTACAGGGGGATTTTTCCCTCGGAGTTAATATTGGCTCGGACTCCATTCCCCATACAGTCCTCGAATGAGACTATAAATCGAAGTTCCGTGTGTGAACGCACGCGCAACATCTTGCACACACGTAAAATCCCATCGCCAACTTTCGGAAGAGAAAGTCATTTTGGCCGTTGGTATGGATGACACGTTACACATAGCATGCGACTTTCCGGAAGATGGAGTATGGCTGCCGTAATGGCGGGATAAAAAAACGGTCATACACACAAAACTCTACTGGAGTATCAGCCTGTGTACACAGAAAGAAGAAAGAAAAACAACAAACAAACAAACAAACAAAAGAAACAGCAGTCAAAGGGGGAAAAGGAACAAAAAAAAACATGTCTATGGAAAACCGACAAGCATTATTGTAAAATTTATAAACTACCCTTCGTCGATCTCATTACCATTAGATCTCATTAGATTTTGGTTTTCAGATATGTAAGCAAAAAAAGGGAGATAATTAGATAACTGAACACATCCAGACGAACAATTACTAAAACAGCGTAGATGGAAACTGAATTTCTCTCTGAAGGAGTCTACTTGGAAGGAGAGAGTGTACATCTGATTCAAGGGGAAGAAGATGGAAGAAGGTGAGATGAGGACTGCGTGGACGTCAGGAAGAGCAACAGACACCGAAATCGTCTCCCTGGAGACGAAGTGGAAGGCAGTGGATGGGGACGACGGAGACGGGAGGGTGGGAAAGAATGGGGGAGGTAGATGCAGGGGAGGGTGGTCGTGGACTTCGCCAGCTAAGCCTTGGAATTAAATGTGTCCTGTAGCAGAGGGGCAACAGGTTGACAGGTTTGGTTCCAGAAATGACGAGGGAGATGACACCAATGCCGTAAGCAAGCCAAGAGAGGAGAGGGAACGTAAGCACGTGATAATGAGCGCTCAGAGAGAGAGAGAGAGAGAGAGAGAGAGGAGGAGAGAGAGAGAGAGAGAGAGAGAGAGAGAGAGAGAGAGATCTGAAAGAGTTATAGATGTCTTTTGGAAATTAACCAGTCGTGACAGATGAAAACTCCTGGCTCTGGTGAACAGAAAACGAAAGAATTAAGCATACTGTTTGATGTCTGAATGCCTTCATGGTTACATTTGCCTTTTTCGGCTCCTCCAGACCAAATGGTGCCATCCGCGTTATTATTCTCTTCATGTCTCACACACACACACACACACACACACACACACACACACACACACACACATATATATATATATATATATATATATATATATATTTACAACTTTGATTAAAATGTAAGTGGTAAAACCTACAGCGCTGTTTCTTGCTGGTGCAGTCGTCAGGGTATATATATATATATATATATATATATATATATATAAATATATATATGATAAAAGAGGTTCTAAAAAGTCTCTAAAAAGTCACAAATTTGTATCGGGCTTGTCTGCTCTCATCAGGATAATGCCTGGGTCGCCTACCGCCAATGTTATATAGCTTGTAGGGCCCTGCTTGCACGTGCGGATTAGCTGCACGTGTTTTCTGTGTTTCAGGTAAATGTTCAGGGTGCGTTTTTTGACAACGATTTCCATTTGTGCCTGCAGTTGTTTACTATTTCAGTTTTGGTATTTAGAGTTGCTAAGTGTGGTTTACATAGTATTAACCATTTTCAGTTAGGCATAGGTTGCATCTTTTTGAAATATTATTGATTTTCCAAGATATATTGTAATTTTTTTTTTTTGTCTTTAAGTCTCCAAATGTATTTGCTCAGTTCTGTTTGCTTTTTGTATTTTTCTTTATTAAATGACTGTTTATGGTTTGCGTATCTGGTTTTGGTTTCCCGTAATCCCTATATATGTTTCTTTTTTTCATGTTCTCATGTCACAGTGGCTTGGTATACAATATTATTATAGAGGCATTTGTTGCTGAAGTGTGTGTTTTTTTTTAGTGCAGTTGCAAGATTTCCTTTCCTCACCCTTCTTTGCTGTGTTGGTTTTCATTTTGTTAGATGAATCAATTACAGGCATGAATCAATTACAGGCGACCCAGGCTTTATCCTGATGAGAGCAGACAAGCTCGAAACAAATTTGTAGAGACTTTTTAGAACCTCTTTTAATCACACATGGTTTTAATAGATGTTGCTCCCCAAGGGGTTGAGCTCTTTTACAACACTATCAGGCGTTTTAATAATATACATATATATATATATATATATATGTATATATATATATATATATATTTATATATATATATATATATATGTATATATATGTATATATATATATATATATATATATACGCGCACACACACGCAAAAACACACACGAACAAATGCACGCACGCACACAAGCACGCACGCATACACACACAAAACACACGCGCGCGCGCGCGCATGCACGCACGCATACATGCACACAAGTGCGCATATTCGCATGCACATACATTTAAAGAGACACTGAATGAGAAAATATCCGAATAACTAAGGAAAACAAGAATAGGTAATCAAACCTTTAGTTTTGGAAAACACGTCAAAGTTAATGAAATTAGGGATCACAGAGAGAAAATACATAAATCTAAAACAATCTGAGTGGACATCCACTGGAAAAAATTAAACTGCCTTTGAAACTGGGTATTTCTTTTAATGCTTTACGATTTCCCAAGAAGGCAGGAAAGAAGGTATATTGAATGAGAGAGACAGACAGGGAGAGAAAAAGAGAGAGAGGGGGGGAGAGAGAGAAAAAAAAAACAGACAGACAGACCAACAGAGATGGATGGAGAGAGACAGACAGACAGGCAGATGCGTTGCTATGCATGCATACATATATACATGCATGCATATCTACCTACATACATACATACAAACATACATACATACATAAAAAAACATGCATACATTAAAAAATACATACATGCGTACATACATACATGCAATAGAAAGATGCCCTTTTTTTCTCTCTGCAAAGTCATTTCCATAATAACGGAGGAGCGGTTTGCGCCGTCTTGTTTTCCTCCATAAAAATGACTTCTTATATCCTTGTTATGCAGATGGACTACACATTCACGTCCCCATGCATACACCCCCGCCCTCCTTTGCAACAACACCGATCCTGCTTCAAAACTTATGCATGTAAGTGCACGCGTGCACGCACACACACGGACACGCGCTCGCGCGCGCGCCACACACACACACACACACACACACACACACACACACACACACACACACACACACACACACACACACCAGTCGAACGCATTTTCACACACACACACACACACACACACACACACACACACACACACACACACACACACACACACACACACACACACACACACACACACACACACACACATTTTTCTCCCATTTTCATCTCTCTCTATCTCTCTCTCTCTCTCTCTCTCTCTCTCTCTCTCTCCCTCTCTCTCTCTCTCTCTCTCTGTCTGCTCGTGATCACGTGCCCATGTTAACTCTTTTCTGTCGGTGTACTTGCAGTCTTGTCAATTCTGGAACCAACCTGTCCAGCCTGCTCCTCTACTACTACAGTACACATTTAATTCCAAGCCCCAGCTGACAGTTTCCCCAGCGCCCTCCTCTGCCCCTACCCCCACCACCCCCTCCCTTTCTTCTCCACTCTTCCCTTCGTATCGTCTCCTTCACTGCCTTTCTCTTTTTTCTTTCAGGAAATTATTTCAGGCTCTGCACCTCTTCTTCACACACACACACACACACACACACACTCTCTCTCTCATCTCTCTCTCTCTCTCTCTCTCTCTCTCTCTCTCTCTCTCTCTCTCTCTCTCTCTCTTTCTCTCTCTCTCTCTCTCTCTCTCTCTCTCTCTCTCTCTCTCTCTCTCTCTCTCTCTCTCTCTCTCTCCTCACCAACTCCTTAAACTGACCACGGGTTGACTTCAGTGTGGTGACAGCCCTGATATGACCCTCTGCGGTCGGCTGGGCTATGAGCAACATTACCTGACCTTACCTTAAGGGGTGTGTATGAACGAGTTTTTCTATTTAAATAAACGACTTGTGAGTTGATTTTGACGCGGTGACAGCCCTCATATGGCATGGCCTTTTGCGGTTGGCTGAGCTATAAGCAACATAGCTTACTCAACTCCTTAAAGAAATGTACGCCCTCTTCTTTCCAGTTGACTCATACGACTTTAAAGAGAAATTTACTCAGTATGTATGTGAATGTCTTCAACCTGGACAGTTTCAAGTGTTCACATACGTGTTTTTTTTTTTTTTTTCTTCTTCTTCTTCTGTAAAAAAAAAAAGAAAAAAAAAAAAAAAAAATCGGACTGTACAAGATCGAAAAAGGATGGTTCGTGAAATGTCACGATTATGTTCTTCATTGCCATTGGAATGTTTTTTTTTTTCCTTCTTTTTATTTTGAATATTGTTTTGTTTTGTTGTTTTTTTAATTTGTCTGTCTCGCCTTCTCTTCTGGATACCCTACGTGTCTCTGTTTCCACGTTTTGATATGGCAAACACTTTGGTCAAACTGCAGACCTATATTCTCAAATGTAAGATAAGAAACATGTTAACCTCGTGCATTCGGATGCATGCTGTCAAACAATAACGATGATACGTCCAAGTTTCCTACAGAGCGAGGGTTATCCAAATCAGTGATGCTGTTGTTTTTCATCGCACAAGATCTCACATTAGCTATTGCACCACTCTCTAGATTTACCTCCTCCAAGGAATCTGCCAGTTTGCTTGCCTGTCTTTGGCAAGATTAGGCACAAAAAATACTCTACAACACGTGGTGGAAAGATCAAGTAAGGTCCAAGAAAAAAACACAGTAAATTTAGTCTGGATCCTCAATAAGGACATTATCCTGGGTCCATTAAGCTCGTATGAAGAAACTGCAGAGCCGATTTTAACATCAAGTACAAGGATAATAACCCTCCCCCCCCCCCTTTCCCCCAAACGAAGCCATTAAATTTTTATGTTGATCGTAGTATGGATCTGAATCGAACAGCAGGTTCACAATTCATCAACGAGATTACAGGGGGCGTGGGGGTGGGGGGTGGGGTCTTGTGAAACAATGCTAGTAAAACTTTGAGGAAAAATAAAACGTGGCTCAAAAGCGAAGCTGTTTCAGTAAGGAATGGACACAGATCAGAAGACAGCCTCATGGTCCGCTCTGTAAGTTTAGACAAAAACTGCTGAATCGTTTGGATCAAAATCATTTAAAAGATGGAAGGCAGTCCAAGACAAAAACTGCTGAATCGTTTGGATCAAACTCGTTTAAAAGATGGGAGGCGGCCCAAATTCGAGCCCCACATTAAAATCAAGCGCAGTTGTGTTTGGCTGAAAGTTTTCTGGTGGTCTCCTCCCACGCAAGTGAATGGCAAGTTGTGAGGAGAGGCTGTGTGGGAGTGTGAGGCAAACGAGAGCTACGCATGCACGCATGCAAGCATTAATTCTGTGCACTCGTACATTTGTTGAGGAAAGCAACCCCTCTGTACCAATGGATCCCATCTGGATGGCTCGACAGCGGGATAGAGATGCATTGCCTCGATTCGTTGAAATGCACTGAGGTCTGGAATGTTGATCCTGCATGCCTCCGTCTCTTTGATTACTTACGTCAACGTCATGCGTGGAAGAGTGTTACAACATCCTTCCCCCCCCCCCCCCCCCCCCCCCCCCCTACCCCCCACCCCACCATCACCTTCGCCTCCTCCCTCTGTTCTCTCACAGATGGTCTACCCAGGGTACCTAATGTCTTTCGCAGACAAAAACTCTAGACGCGAGGGCATGGATCATTCAGACAGGCTTTTTCTCTTGTGTCCATCATCGAGGCTCTACGAAATGACTGTTGTCTTGACCGCTTTCATCTCTTATGCTTTGGTTGCTCAAAACCACTAACTTACAGATGGAGGGACAGAACAATCCTTTGGAACAGCCAGAACAATACGCGTTTTGATAACAGCGCTTTCTATGTATTAGCAGAGCCTGTACCTAGAGCACTGTTGTTAAAATTAGTTGTCTGCTGTTTAGAATGAGGATGCCTGTCGGAAATACGAGCACCTACGTATAGGACAGACATTGAAAATCATGCATGCGTTCCGATTTTCTTGAACAACAGTCACGAAAGTGTACATAATTCGATGAATCGTACAACCCGACACCGACAGTATTTATCTATAAATGAGACATAGATGAAAAACAAAGACGAAGGAAATTAAGACAATCCACTTTCTGATTTTAGCTACTTTCCATTTAAAATCCTCTTCGTCTTCAAAATGAACGAGATAGATGTCTTAATGGCCTAGATAGGCGTCAGAAAAGGAAATCTTTTTGAATGACTTTCAGCCGTACATTCATTAAAACACTTTTACAGATGGAAATGGAAAAAGCAACACCCAAATTCCAAACAGGCTGACTGCTACTACCAGCTAAGCAGAGAAGAGCTACTGTTCAGACTAAGGACTGGACATAACAGACTGAATGCACACATGTACGAAAAGTACAAGACTGGCGAGTCTGCGATGTGCCCATGCAGAGAGGCTGAAATGGGACACCGAGCACATACTACAGGACTGTCACCTCCATGCTACTACTGCCAGGCAGGACACATGACCGAAGCCAGTGGCTCTGAGGGCCAAGCTCTACGGGGACCTGACGGACCTTCGGAGGACAGCCAACTTCGTGCGGGCAACTGGCATCATCATCTGAGTGTTTGAGAAGAAGAAGAAGAAGAAGAAGAAGAAGAAGAAGAAGACTTTCAGCCGTTATTTTTGTCCCCATGCACCAAAAAAAGCATCGTCGTCTGTGGTTGGCAGTAGAACCATCGGCATTTTTTTTTAATTTTGAAGTTCTGGTCTCTGGCTCTCTGCTGACCCTCTTCTGCCCATTGCCGTCATGTTGACCGCCAGCCTCTTTCACGTGGTTGTCTGTTTAGCAGCTGGGGGAGGGAAGGGGGGGGGGGGGGAAGAGGAGTTACTGGACTATGGTGCTGTGGGAGCCTGCAGGTAAGAGATGTAGGAGATGGATGAGGACCATTGTGCTGTCTGTTCACTCAGAGAGTGTCTCCGCTGATACCTTCTCCGTCCTGACTCTTTTGGTTGTTACAGATGCGTGTTTGTCTCATGCCGTAAAATGGAAGTCTCACTGTCCATTTTTACGCTGTGAAATCTTAAAGATATGAGTCTTCGTTGAAGAGTGAATATATCAATGGAAATTGTTCTTCCTGAGGAGTGAGAAAGACACTAACGTGAAATGAAAAAAAAAGCAGAAAAATAAAGGTACACTAAACAGTCAGTTTGGATAAAATGAAAATCATGCTCTCCTCAACCCACTCACACCAGTCCTTCGAACACCCAGACGTTAATCTCCCCCACCTTTCTTTCTGTCCTTTTTTCCAAGCAAATACACAGTTACACAAGATAGAGGAACAAGTAAAATTCAGTCAGTCAAAAAAAATATTAAGCAAATAATGCTCGCCGCCTTGATTTTCTGTCGCTAACGGAAACCATGGCAATGGGCAAGGGGGAGGAAGGGGGGGTGGGTATTGGTCTCTCTGTGAGTAGATGGGGGGCGGAGGGGGCAAGGGGGAAGGAGAGAGAGACGTGAGACTGTAGGTGAAAACTAACTTCAATGTTGTAATTTAACTTCAAAAGAAACCGGGTTTGTTTCTCCTGTCCAGACATATCCCACGTTCTTTTCTACCCAATGAAGATCTTTCCTCTACCCAGGAAACTAGAAATGCAATTTTGGGAGAACGGCAGGATCTAGGAGCAAGTGGGGAAAAGAGAAAGGATAAGTAAGGAGGTAAGGGGGAGCAAGAGGAAAGGGGGTGATGTGGGACAGGTGGAAGGGTAAAGGAAGTGAAAATGGAGGTGCCAGCAGAGGTGAAGAATTAAATTTGTAATGCTGTGGACTCGACGGTTTCGACAGTTTTGTTGAATTAACAGAAAGAAGAAAAAGTCAAGTTACAGGGAGCTGCAAATACGTTAACGAAAAAAAATCTCCCAATCAATTACTGCCAGCAGACACGAATCGTCACACATACTCTCTCTCTCTCTCTCTCTCTCTCTCAGTCTCTCTCTCTCTCTCTCCTCTCTCTCTCTCTCTCTCTCTCTCTCTCTCTCTCTCTCTCTCTCTCTCCTCTGAGTGTGTTTAGGCTCGTGTAAATGAGCGCACACGCTTGCTTCGCTATCTCTCCTATCTCGTCTATCTCTCTCATCTATCTATCTATCTATCTATCTATCTATCTCTCTCTCTCTATCTCTAGTGTGTTGTGTGTGTGTGTGTGAGGTGTGTGTGTGTGTGTGTGTGTGTGTGTGTGTGTGTGTGTGTGTGTGTGTGTGCCTTGTGTGTGTGTGTGGTGTGTGTGTGTCCCTGTCCTTTGTAATTGGTCTACTCCCTGTCAACTGTGTAAGCATCTCTCTCTCTCTCTCTCTCTCTCTCTCTCTCTCTCTCTCTCTCTCTCTCTCTCTCTCTCTCTCTCTCTCTCTCTCTCTCTCTCCTGTTGTTCATTTAAAGTGTTTGAGCTGGAATCTTTTCATAAATCAATTTGTTTTCCTTTCTCGTATATTTTCGTTTTCCATTTTGTGAATGATCAAAATTAGTTTAGTTTTTCCATGAACATTTACATTAAAATTTCTATCCACACACTTGACAAGCCAGTTAACATAAGGAATGAATGATTGAAATAGTGAACAGTTGAATTATTATTTCTTCTTTTTAAGCGTCTGTCTCTTATGGTGTGTAATGTGGACAATATCCAGGGAAATGTTACAGTAGACAAAAGTTTATAAACAACCATCGTTTCCTAATGCAGCTCAGCGGAATATTACTATAAGAAGCTAAAAACCTCAGGGGAGAGTTTGACAGCAGAAATTCTTCAGAGAAGAACTCACACACACACACACACACACACACACACACACACACACACACACACACACACACACACACACACACACACACACACACACTCCTCTCAGACACGTGTTTCGGCCCTGAACTTCTTACACTCTAACGGGGCAGAACCGCATCCAGGTCACCACTCCCAGATGCCCTTCTGCTGCCAGTTATCTTCCCATTGCTGCCATGATTCGAAGCCGCGACTTTTGGATGGATGGGTATCTAAAGGTGTGTCTTTTTAGACGGAAAACTTGCCTAGATCGTCACTGGACATCTGCTCTAAGTTAATGAGTAGAAGCCTCATAAGTACACTTTCGTTCTTCCTCAAAACAGATCCCACTAGAAGTCTTCAGTTGTTGCCCCTGCCATTGTCTTCAGGATTCTGGTCCTCTTTGTAAATATTGAATGAGTTGTTTGATGAGATCACGAACTGAATGAGCCCACCGATCTCTTTGCTGCCATCCCAATACCGGAAGCCTGGTAGCTATACTCCCTCAAGGTGCTAGCCAGAGTGACATACTTCTCAGTCTTGTAGATGTGAGCTTGCTCCATTCTGCTTTTGTATGGCACAATCACTTTGATTAGCATTATTTGTTTTCATGAACCCAAGTGCAGAACAATAGCTGGTCTCATGTTTCGCTTCCTGATGATCTCTGGTTTATTTTCCATTCTTGTAGATCTGCTGTGCATTACCAGTCATCCACCATATCCAATTAACTCCGCTTCCACGTTCATGATTCGTGATATTAGAGTTGTTCCAGATCATGATTTGTGGCCTCTTGACTTGCACAACGTTGTTGCTGGAGCTTCTGGTAGCGTAGTGTTTCCCCCGGCAGTGCTCACTACGGGTGCGATCTCCTAAAGCATATGGCTGTGCCTCCAGGCGCACCATCCCTGGGTTAGCGCTGCTTCGGATGAAAATGTCCACTGTTTGTTTGCCGTGACAGCGTGGACAAGTGGGATCATCTGATTTCGAGACTTTAATTTCGAGTGCGGAAGGTCATGAACACATGTGAGGTTGAAAGTGGCTCTAGGAGCTTCCATTGCTATATGTCGTTCCACCTTAGACTTCTTGGAGTGCGTTTTCCTATGCAGTTCATTGCCCCTGCTAGCCTTACTGGACTACTTTTCTGGATTCTCGTGGCACTATATTCCAAACTACAAAAACGAATGGATGAAGCCAATGACGATAAGGGCAATGCGTCGTGCACTTGGGTCTTCTACACACAAGACAAATAAAAAAAAATAATAATAAAGGAACAGTGCCTCACTTGTGTTTGTTATTGTCTTTTGTTAATTTTTTTTCATTTACTTTGTCAAGGATATATGAGAAAAAGGCGACACAAAAAGCAATCAGCAAGGAACAGAAAAAAAAAAGTATAACCGAAAAAGAGGCAATCACAAACATAATCTCACGGAATGGGAAGCTCTGACCTAAACAAACTAGATTTCTGTGAGGAAAGAAATCACCAGAGATCAAAGCAGCGGGTGTTTTATTTAGCTTGGAGTGCAGTGAGTGCGTTCCAGGACATAAAAAACAAATTCCCAACTGGCATTGAAAATACCTATCAGGGGTGTTTGTAAGCAATTATTCATGGATGTCCGCCCAATCCGTTTGCGAAAAAAAAAACACAGTCCATTGCTTTACGATAATTAAGATCATCACATTTGTAAATAAAGAATATTGTAATTGTGTTTATCGATAAATAGAAAGGCAAAGCAGTAAAAGACTGCGATGTACCAGGCGAATGACCACCGGTCTTTTTACACACTAAGGTCAATTTTGTTACTCTCTTCGCGACTAACTCTCATGGTTCTTCTTCAAGTTTCCGATTTTTGATAACACATGAGTGTACCCAGCATTAGACAGTTGAAATCTGGATTTGAACTGCGCTTTGCATGGATGGGGTGGAGGAGGGGGGTACGCTAGGAAATGGATAACAAGCGTAGCAATATAAATGAAGAGTGCGCTCGTGTCTCACCTCCTTAAAAGCTAACTATATCGATTTCAACGCCACGATGTAGATACAAGTATAGACAAAAAAAACATACGTTTCCACACCAATGGGGCTTGGACTACTTATATATACGGAGAGTTCAAACCTGGTTCATAGCCGGTTACAGTTAGATGTAAGCTCCACTCAAGTTAGTCAATTGGAAAGGCTATGGTCTGTCAACCCTCCTCGGACCTTCGATAGGGTATACTGTTAACAGTGGGACCTATTGATTTGCACCCTGTTGGCTATAGACTGAGTGGGTCTTAAGATCTTGGCGTGCATCGATTCTCCTTGGAGGAACAATGAATGTCTTGAGAAGCCGAATCTCAGTGACAATAGAGACCCTGGAACAAGCCAGCCACGTCATCAGAAACCACTATTATCGGAAAATTGTGATGGAAACGCCTTAGGCACTTATGTTTCACTCCTTTTTGTGTATGGCTTCGCAACTGGTAAACAGAGTGGTTGAAATGGGAAGGTCAGAATTCGACCCACCATCCACGATATCCAGCTGGTGGAGGTGATTGGTCGGCAAAAGGGTTAAGGGATAATCAGAAAAGATGATTCATCTGTGGTGAAGAAATGAACAGTTTCCTGCCCTGCTGCAATCGCAGGCCACGGACTGCAACAAAGTGGATGTCGGGACCAAAATACTCTACATTTAGAGATGGCGGTCGTCGTAGCCTAGTGGGTGCCGAAAGTCAGAGCCCTGGAAACTCGAAGAGAGAAACGGTCCACCTGTGTAGGGAACTAGGCCTAAAGATGAAAAAGGGAGCTGGAAGTTGAATACCCCCACGTCTATAAACACGTCCCAGTCAGCAAGTCACGAAAGGCTCATTGGAACCTGCCTGCAGCATTTTCCTATTTCCTATCCTATATATATATATAACTAATAAATTCCAAGGATAAGTACCGAGCCATTCCAGCAACTTACAGAGCAGCTTGGTGTTGCAATGACTGCAAGAAATATTGAATTATAACACCAAGCTGCCCTGTAAGTTGCTGAATGGTGCTCGGTACTTATTCTTGGAATTTATTAGTTTTTTGTAATTTAGTCCCTTGCGGATTCATTCCAAGAACTGGCCCTCAGCACTTGTGTCTTAAGAGGTTATTTTTTTTATATTTTCTTCTTTTCACAAAAAAATGTAGCTTGTTTTGCTCTTTCATGATCTTCTTTTGCTTCTTAGGTGGCACCTTTGGTTGTTTTTTTTTTAAAACTCAACAAAACATACTACGGTATTGCACACCAACCCTTTTTCTGGTATGGCATTCTTCTTAAAACCGAAAAGGCAGAGGAGAAGTTAAATTACCACTTTTCGCGGTCCCTGAGGAGAAACAATCAGGTTTCGAAATACCGGTATCTGACCAGGAGTTATATGTTAATGAGCTTCCTCCCCATTGGAGATTTTCTCCAGCTTTGGAGACTATAAGCTTGCTGAAGATTCATTTTGGAAAGCATTTGTTATTCCCTATTCACCCACTCAAGTACATACTGTCAGTTAGGCAGAATCATCTACCACTGCAGAAAAGAAGGCTTGTCATCTTCCTATTTCTACAATCTAAGACATAAAAGCAAGCTTTGTTTATAATTATATATATATATGTATATATATATATATTGTGTGTATATATATATGTTTATGGGGAAAGAGAGAGAGAGGGGGGGGGGGGGGCAGAAAGAAAGACGAATAATGTAACATCTCGGACCTCACTCTTTACTGAAATCTGCAAATTCAATTCAGACTGGTAACAAAAAAAAAGTAACGAATTACACTATGAAATGACTCTTTACATACTTTCTAACACGAATACGGAGATGAGAGAGAGGAAGGGAGGTGAGAGACAGGAGGATAAAGAGAGAAGGGAAGGAGAAAGGGAGTGAGTTCAGAAAGATGGGGGTGAGGAGGGTGGGAAGAAATGGGGTGGAGGGACAGACGGGGGACACAGAATGGGGTGTGTGCAGAAAGAGAGTATACAATGCAAGAAAATATCAAGATGAGTTATGGAAGTGTACGGGGAAAGGTAGGATTCTGGGAGAACTGTTGCTGTAGTTCAGTGCACAAGACTTTGCCTCACCCTGGTCTGCTCTTTGCCAAACGGGCTATTACGTGTCATGAACTGCGATTTAGTGGGGGTTCGTTATGTGTGAACTCTTAACTTGAAAGAAAGAGAAACACGTTTAGCGATAAACACAAACGATGGATTCGTCCGTGCAAACAAGCCAGCCTGGACTTGCACGCGCGCGCGTGCACACACACACACACACACACACACATGCACTAGGATTCAACCGTTTCATCCATTTAGAGATACAAAGCCCTATAGATAAACTTTTATGACAGCAGCACAGACATTTGGCTTTCTTTTTTTTTTTTTTTTTTTTTTTTTTTTTGGGGGGGGGGGGGGGGGGGGTGGTTGGTTGGTTAGTTAGTTGATTGGTTGGTTGACACATATACCCCAAAAATGATTAGACCTAATGAATCATAAGCTTTCCCAAGCTTTGAAAACAAACTTTGTGAAAAGGGTCTGAATTGTTACTGTCCAGACATCATCTTACACAAGTAATAAAAAGATTCGTTGATGCAATCTTTAAAAAGACACATGTCGTTTTCGCTTCACATCATGTTTCTGGCACTGAAACATGAAATGATATTCACTACAAATGAAATTCATACTGTAGTGCTTGCAGAGACGTTAGTCACACACACACACACACACACACACACACACACACACACACACACACACACACACACACACACACACACACACACACACACACACACACACACACACATACACACACGCACACACACACACACACACACACACACACACACACACACACACACACACACACACACACACACACACACACACACACACACACACACACACACACACACACACACACACACACACACACACACACACACACACACACACACACACACACACACACATTTGACACGCGGAGAGAAAGGAGGTACGGGGATATTTGTGCGTTTCTTGATTTATCTTCCGCATCTTTGTCTGTTTTTCCCATCTAGTTCTAGTATCTTTATTGCTCTTCTGATTGTCTTCTCCTTTTCTCCTCCTTCCTTCTCCTTCTTCACCGCCTCCTCGTCCTTCTCTTCTTTTTCTTCGTTTTTTGTACTCCCAGTTCTTATAGACCAAAGAGTATTTTACAAGGGGAATGAAGAAATGCTGTCTGTGTGTCTGTCTGTGTGTCTGTGTGTCTGTCCGTGGTCAAAATGTGTTCCACTCGCTCTATACAAAACTTTCGTGTCGATCTTTCTGAAAATTTGTAAGTATGTTCTTTATGGGTCACGGGATGATGCCCGATGTTTTGTTACATCAGAATAGCCGTTACTAACGGCTATAACGGCCCAAAACGTTGGTTTTTTTTGTTTATGGAATATCTCAGTGACGAAATACATTATGACGCATGTTTGATTGTGACGTCAAATACATTGTGACGCATGTTTGACTGTGACATTTTTCAGGAAGATAAACTGGGAGTACTTTCATATGCTTTGCATCTTGCTTCTTGTTTTTGTTCCAGGCCAGTTCAGCTCTTTTCCTCATTTAACCACCAGCCTCTCATTTTCAAAGCAAATGAAACTTGGCATGATACAGTGTTCTTCGTTCACAGCGCGATTTCTTTCCCTTTTCTTTTCCAAGCTGAACAGTCTGCATACTTTTCACAACAGCTGCATGTCCCACTGTCTCTGATCATGATGACCCCTCCATTTCTCCCTCACCACCGGCCTCCTCCATCCGAAACAGTTGTTTCCCCTTTTGTTGTTGTTGTTTGTTTGCTTGCGTTGCGTTTTGTTTTGTTTTGTTTCGGGTTTTTTTTTTTCTTTTACTTTTTCTGGAGAGAGTCACAGCTGTCCGTCCGACGAAAGTTGATGCCAGTGACTCCCACAGAATGAATTCTAGGGTGCAGACGTGGATAGACAATCGAAATGAAGGTCACCATGACAGCAGGGTATGATGGACCACGAAATTTTAGCCTCTTTTGTAATCATTATCAATTAGGATGAGGATGATGAAGATTATATTACAGATCCTGGTCTCAACTTGCACGACGAGGCTATACTGAACGTTAACTTTTCATATGTATCCCCGGCGTCATCCAGGCTCGAAAGATACAGACACCTGTAGTGTTGGTCAGTTTTAGCAACACTCTCAAAGGCACTTCCCTTAAGTGGATGAAACCCAAATGTGTGGTTCCAGTCTTTCCAGGTAAGTCCGTAGCAAACCCAGCCCTGACTTGGTGCCGGCTGGGGAAGAAAACCCCCACACATAAATGGCTCTGGTGGAAATCGAACTCACGACCTCCCATCCAGGAGTCAGCATCGCTAACCTCTTCACCACAGCGGCTGGTCTCTAAGCTGTACAAAAAAAAATGTATTTGAAGCCAGACTTTTTAACCGCGAACATGTCTGTTTTATCTACGCAGTACCCCTTTTATTCTACATGTCTAGCTTCACTTTTAGCACGCTGTCCCAACGTTCGTTCAACAATTGTGCGACGCTGCAACGGATACGACGCTGAAGCATTTTTTCCCTGTATGCACCCTACCTCTCCCCCATCGATCCTCCCCTTCTGCGGCACCCTTCCCCCTCTCTTTACCGTCATTGCCCCCATTCCACCCCAACCCCCATCCCCATCCCCACCTCTCTCCGAAGTACCCGGTGCGAATCCATCGTTCAGCTGGCCACAAACTCTCTCCCTCAGCCCGTTGGGAGCCCGACCAGTGGGTATAAATTTCCACTCTATGGTCAGTCTGATGGACTGTTATTTTGACTTCATCACCCGGGGTCCGCCCTTGTTATTCCTTTCGACGGCAAAGATGGCGGTTACGGAGGGAGATGATGTATGGGCATTTCCCCGCCGGGAAGTGTGGCTCCCCTCCCCCCCCCCCCCCCCCCCCCCCCCCCCCCCCCCCAAGTTCGATTCAGGGTCCAGACTGTGTGTCCCAAGTGACTTCCATAGACAGTGATCGAGGAGTGCAACCGTCAAATGGCGTACGGTCGCATCTGACTCCGCAACTTGAAAGTTACCACAGCCGCAAAAATCGTGTGTTTCTTGTTTCTAAAAAGCGACGAACAACGACATTGGCTCTTTATCTTATAGTGGTGAAACTGTTGGTGTTAAAAACGAAGTAATGACCATATTTTAACTTTCTGTTCTACTAAACTAACTCTTGCAATGTATGCATTGAGAATTTCACGTTGTTCTTGCTGTTGTTGTTGTTGTTGTTGTTGTTGTTGTTGTTGTTGTTGAGGTTGTTGTTGTTGTGTGTTGCATTTAATACTGTCTACGTGTCGCGTGTCGTGTATGTGTGTGTTTCTGTATTATTTTCTTTTTAATTTTGTTTTCGTTTGTTTCTTTCTATTGCAGTGCGACTCTTTTCATTGAAAAAAAAAATCTACTTTTAAAAGAGCTTCAATATGTCAGCTGATAATTACTTGAACGGTTGCTCTCTCTCTCTCTCTCTCTCTCTCTCTCTCTCTCTCTCTCTCTCTCTCTCTCTCTCTCTCTCTCTCTCTCTGTATACATACTTGTGCTGTGTATGTACATGTATGCGCGCACGTACATATCGTATGAATTCATATGATTAAGAAATAATTACAACACTAATCCAAAACGCGACTCGAGGTACTCACCCAGGTACGGTACAACTTTGATGAGTACTCGACTGATTTGGTCTGACATGTTGAAGCCATTGTTTACGAACTAAGATGAACAAAAACTAGTCACACAACGTCAAAGATGATGATGAAGACGACGAAGACGGTAATGACGATTATCATTATCATTATTATCGTTAACATCAATTCATCATCATCATCATTATCACCGTCGTCGTCGTCGTCATCGTCATTAATATTGTTATTGTTGTGGTGGTGGTGGTGGTGGTTGTGGTTGTTGTTATGGTTGTGGTCGTTGTTGTGGTTGCTGCTGCTGCTGCTGTTCTTGTTGTTGTTTTCTTTGTT
>JADBJO010001204.1:335000-337500 GCA_016801955.1 Conus betulinus | reverse complement strand
AGACAGAAACGCCCCCCCCCCCCCCCCCTTGACAGGGATAGACAGAGGTGAGTACAGATGGCAGAAAGTTGCGGTTTTCTATACAATGACACTTACTGCTATTGCCTTTAAATAGGTGTTAAAATACCATGACCACAACTTACATTACAGATTTTCACAAGAGCAAAGAGATCATTCCTTTCTCTTTGCAATCTGGTGGGTTTTTTTTTTTTAAAAAGACGTTAAGCGCTGCTGAGGCAATGTTTTGCTAACTGTTAACACGCTTTCCTGCAGAGCCAGCACAAGAGATGACGGTTATTCCCAAGCAGCTGCATCCCCTCACACTGGACTTTTACACTTCATGCCATTGATGTAGGTTGTACATTGATGATGGGACAAGCCGCAGACAGCTGATTCCATCGGTGCATCCGTTCCCGGACTGCACAATGATTTATAGCTTGATTTCAGCTTTCTTCGCGGTCTTCCATCCACTGGCAGACCCGCCAACAAGCACTGACAGCTGAAGCCATGCAGGACTTTGCCATCTCCATCATCACCACTCTTTGATCCCTTGGCACTCATGGGTATTGCTGCCGGAGGGTCGAGTGTGTGTGTGTGTGTGTGTGTGTGTGTGTGTGTGTGTGTGTGTGTGTGTGTGTGTGTGTGTGTGTGTGTGTGTGTGTGGGGGGGGGTGGGGGGGTGGGGGTTCCGACACCTCACAGCTCAGCAGTGAGAATTTTAGACAGCTTGACAGCCATAAGGGCCAGAGGCATTGGGATTTTCAAAAGATGAGACGTTGTGTCTAAAACTCGAGATGTCTCTCTGACAGCCAGTTGGAAACAGAAACATTTTGAGGTGCCGCTGACTAGGACTGAAATAAGGTGGGACCCTGCCATAAAGTGCCACTTTCACTTTACCACTTTAAAGTAGACTCATGAAGATCTTGGCCAGGGCTAATCTAACAGATCTGAATTTTTTAGTTTCTGAAAAAGAAATATTTTTACATATGATGTAACATTTTGTGGAAAATACATCCAGTTTGAAGGCGTTCTGGGTTGTTTTTGTTTTCTAGGAAATCGTCGATTGGTGTCTGTTCCTTATACAGAATCGATTTTGATTATGTGACAGCTCCGACATGGCCTTCTGCGGTCGGCTGAGCAGTAACTAACATGAACACATTACCGAAGAACAGCTGATATTATCTTTTTTCAGGGCGCAGTGGTAGGTTTTTCTTCTGTGTTTCTTTTTTTTTTAATTCATGCTTCAACAGCCATGGGGAGCATTTCTGGAAGGATTAAGTGGTTGCCTTTGCAGTCAACACAGAGTGCTGTTCCATCACACGACCCTTCGTCGTCTGCCTTGAAGTTCACTCGTCCACACACTTCCGCCTCGGGACACAGGCCCAGCACGTGACCAAATTTCTGGCATTTGAAACATTAGAAGTCCATCCGTTGCTTTCTCCTTTTTTACTTTTTTTTAAGCAATTGATCATCCACTTCCAGCCGGTTAAGTCTGTCGTCGCTTTACCAAATCGCCGTCAGAGGGCTGTTTCATGGTCATCCAGGTCGGAGTTCATGGCATCACCAGCTCACCATCAACACATCCAGCATCAGAGGGGAAAATAAGTTTAGCCATCTGATTAGAATGCCAGTTGACAAGTCAGGTGTCATGGCCTACGACAGAGGTTCTGTGAAGTCATAGCACGAGGACGACCTCGCAGACGCTGAATGAAAGGCGTGTCAGACATCCTTCATGTTCATGGCCTGTCCAGCACAGAGGAGGTCCACCTCGCATTTGACCGTTGCATCTGTCTCCCCGTGACACCTGGCGGTAGAAACGGCAGACGACGTACGAAGAAAGAAGAAAAGAAGCATTGAGGTATGGACTGAAAATAGTCACTCTGTTATTACATTCAAATATCCCATCTCAACGGATTGTGGTAAAGTTGGAGAGTAAAGGAAATATGGATCAAAGTTCTGGTTGTCGTTTCTCTTCAGACTCTTTTCGGGACTATAGCCACGCGTTCTCCCCCGTGACTTAGGATTTGGGTTACATCTTCATTTCTCCCTTGGACGCTCCTCTCACGTCGGTTCTAATGATCACTCCAGTGTTGCCGAGTCCTCTGATACGTGACACCTTCATGGCATGATCAACCAGCATTAAAAGTCTTTTTTTTTTTTTTTTTTTTTTTAGCTGTCCCAGCCTCTGCTCCACCTCAGAGGCAGTGCACCCACGCCACTCAATTCCGACACCCCGTCCACAGCCACAGCCGGTCGGCCCCGCCGCGGCCCCGGCACCGGCAATCCACAGGGATCAGTCAGTGTCAAGTCGTCAAGAGGCAACCTACCGGAGGAGACACTGCATTGCTGCCGAGTCACTCCTGTGGTGTTCAGTGGCGCCTGTTCTGATCTAACATACGCAGGACACCACCTACTAAGCCCCCTACTGACGACAATAATTGCTTAGTCGCGGAGCCGGTGCGAGTGAACTCTCCCTCCGAGGGCGCCACCACGTCCGTCCA
>JADBJO010001204.1:322500-327500 GCA_016801955.1 Conus betulinus | reverse complement strand
ACTATCCAAAGGTCAGAGTTCATTGTCGCTGTCCTTATCATGTAGCAAGAGTACCAGAGGAAAGTCTGAGATGCCTCTAACGGGAACGGGTATTAAATGCTTACCAGAACGAATCTGTCAAACGAGCTAGAAGTTCATTTAGTATTAGTCGGTAGTACGTCTTTTCTTCTGTATCAAAATCAACATGAACCTGACAAAACAGAACAAAATACGTAGCATTTATTTAAATAAAAGTTCAATCAAGACTTCAACTACAAAATGAGATCACTGATCTTTTGTTTTTAAATCGTTTGGATTTGATCCGAGTCTCACACATCTGATGACTGAACAGTAGTAAAAACAAAATTCTAGCTGCTACCAGGAAATGAAGATGACCCTGACCTCGCTCCATGGCTTGACTACATGGGGATCCCTTATCATTGCTATTTGTGCGTTTCATTTTACTTCTCGCTCAAGAGGTGAATGCCGTGATTATTTCCTCCCATTCGGAGTGACGATAACAGAAAGGGACGAATCACAGAGCCAAAGGTTCACAAAAAGTCAATGAGAAAAAGACACAATGATAATAAAACAAATGTAGTTTAAACAGTCCAGTGTCTAATTCAACTTCTGTTCGGTTAATATACACTGCATCTTCTAAGGGAACAAAATAAATTTTGTCTTCAAGGGTTAGAGATTCTTCCGAACTAAGTCCACCCATCAGTTTTCGTGCGCATGCGTCAAATGTAGATAATATGCTCTGATTGGTAGATGGAGTCCGCGGCATTTTCATTCTCGTTGATAATGGAACGCATTCGTGACACCAAAAGCACCTCTTCGCATACCTGGAACTTTCTTTCCAGTACAGTACGAAAAAATCGATTTTGCTCTTCGATTTTGGTTTCATAAAAACAAAAGAAAAAATATGATTAATGTCATATGGTTGACTAGAGGGTGGAGCAATAGAGAGCATGATTTGCAGACTCTCTATATTTCTCCACCACTTATTGGACAGAAAGGCTCTGGGGCGAAAAGTAAAGCAGACGACAGGAACATTGTGAGATATGTAGACTGTCTTTGCAGAGCAAACTAATGCTTTTGATTCAAACAGCTTAAGTGTCAGGCCCGATTGTACATTTTTGGAGGGGAGGGGGGAGGAGATATCGGGAAGGAGAGGAACAAGGAAGGAAGGACTTGAGAGAGGGAGGAGGCGTCACTATCTGACAGAAGTTGCAGCTCTGAGTGTTACAAAGTATGTATTTCACTTTCTTCGCAAATTGTAGTCGTGGACTAGAACCTTTAGACACCATGATGTGTCGCTCATTCGCCGTATCAGAAATCGCCATTTACCAATCGCTGCTTTACGTGTAGCGAAAGCCTGTGTCGTCGTCTGTGATAGGCTGTTGGTCACGCCTTCCCTTATGACCGTAAATCACCACCAAAACATCCCTTTAACTCTGACACGAAAACAGTAGGCTTGACGTTTTAAAGACATCAAGAGTCATGCATAAGAGTGATCACAAAAATTTGGGTTTTTTTTTTTTCATTACAGAAAATCATGTTCTTTATTAAACTGGATTAACTGAGCTAGCTCTGTACTCTCAGACGCTACCAAACACTCCAGCCGCAACTACACCTCTTTCCGTTGTCGTGCTGGTCGACAAAATGAACAGAAATAAAGGCCATTTGACACAGGTTTCCTTTTTTTTTTTTTAAAGAAACGACGTCAATCTGTCGCGTCATCCGGCGACCTGGGATATGGCAAACTGGAATCAAAGCGGGCCCAGCAGGCTTAAGGACATGGTCACAAAACGAAATCCACAAATTTAGACTGGAGTCCACATATGACTGGAGTACAGGGGTGAAGAAGTACTAATGAAGGGAGATCCAAATTGAGACTGGCATGCAGAGGCTGCCTTAGCGTCCATTACAATCCGAGGGATATGAGGCCTGCGCTCCGGTCTGGAGCGAAGGGATAAGGGAAGTGGGAGACGAAGAAAAACCCCATCCTTACCCCCACCTCCTACCCCAAAAACACACATCAGATGCGCGGATAACTTGTCTCCCTTTCTCAACCCCGTGGACAGTGTTTTAGCTGAGTTCACATGGACGGTTTTTTTGTGAAACGCCCAGCGGGACTGGGATCAGAGAGCCGTTGCGTTCTTTGCAGTTGGGGTTGAAAGGTGATTGGCAACACGAGACTTGTCGACTTTAAGGCGATTTGCGCCATCGTGTTATTTTAGGCTCGTCTTTCAACTTCTATCCCCTCGTTTTTTTTTTCTTTACGTCTGGTCTTTGAGAAGTTTGGACAGGAAAGGTTCCTCCTGTCAAAGCTCGAGAACTCAAAGGGCAACTTCTGCGTTTGTTAAATGTACGAAAATGCGGACGTTTCAAAAATGTGAAATCCGAGCAAAGGAAAGTTCTGTGCCTGGTTTTTGTTTGTTTGCTTGTTTGTTTGTTTGTTTTTTTTTTTTTTTTTTTTTTGGGGGGGGTTAAAAATTTCTTTTCGCATGTACTTATTTTGTTTACTTCTTTCTTTGCCATTAGGTTCTACTAGATTAAGGAAGGTTTCCTTTTGTACCCTTCTCTCATACAAACCCTTCTTTCCGCCAACTATTAGTAAAATTTTGATAACGTTAGCATGACAAAGGAAAACGTAATGCCATCACATGTCAAAAAATCAGCTTCGGCATTTTGGCAGAATAAGTAAAACGTTTGTGCGGGAAGGGTGTAATGAAGGAATCCCCGCCACATAATAGCAAACTCTTATGAAATTTTTTTTGTTTTTTTTTTTTTTTTTTTTTTTTTTCTGTCGTCTGCTCGGAACTGTCGTGCAGAATGCCGATTCTTGTTAAAGGAGTTGCTGAAGGCAGTGTAAAGCGCTCTGAAGAGACTAGGCTGGAAAATGTTGGAAGAAATTCATTTCACAACTTACTCGCTTAAAAAGGTCATAAACGCTACTTCCATGATGAAAACAGTCGTTGCGAACAGTCATTGTGGCTCTGAGAGGGGGGGGGGGGGGGGGGGGGGAGGGGTAGTTACATTTATACACATTTTAGTATGGGGGAAATTTTTTTGACTTGAAAAAAAAAAAAAAGTTTTCTTGAAAAATATTTTTGGTGCTGTTGGTATGCATAAGATATAATATATAAAACAGAGAAAACGAAGTGGTATGTTGTTATGAAAACAAGCAATGATGGCGACTTCCGGAGTCCTGTACCCTTCGTCCGCGAGTTCCATTCCTTTGTATGTCATTCAGATGACCGCTTAAAGACACTAGTATGCATGTACTTGAATGACAGTTCTGTGTTTTAACTGTCATAACCACCTGTTTTCATTCATCATAATCACCTGATTTCGCGTTAGTCATGTTATATCGCAATATCGTGCTGTAAACCAATGAGGCAGGTTATTATGAAACAGTAAAATTGCATCATCATGGCAAAACAGTAGTAGAAGTGTTTGCACTCAAAAACATGATTTCGTGAAAGAAAATCACTGTTTTCATGGAGAAAATGTTTTTACCGGGGTTTTTTTGAATGTAGCAGGTTGTATGGCTTTGAACTTCCCTCTTCATCAGTACAACTTTACAGTTAGAAAAAGCAGAGGGCCAGTGCATGTCTAAAGCTTACCATTTCAAATCAGGTCATGTGAAACATGTGAGTGAATAGTTAATTTTTTTCAGCTTGCATACACGACACGTACATTTTTTTTCGGCGCGCATACATGACATATACAAACAGCTGTTCCCGTCCCTCCCCCCTCCCGGCACTCCCCATACCCCACCCCCCAGGAGGAAAGCAGAGAAGAATATGAACAAAAGGCGTACAACTCTTAACCTCGTTTAGTTGTTTGTGTCATCCCTAGTTGTTAGTGTCATCCCCCCACTCCCACCCCCACTCCTGTTTTTTGTTTGTTTGTTTGTTTGTTGTTTTTTTTTTTTTGTATGTTTGATAGCTTTTTGTTTGTTTGTTTTGTTTTTTTTTCTTTCGTGCTGCCTTGTCCTGAACCAGTCAGTCCATACGTAGCTACGCGAAAGCTTTAGGGTTGCCCCATCACAGTCCTCTCACTATAGTCAACAGCGAGCAATCAATACCTCGTCGTCGTGAGGCAACCCATCAGAGGAGACACTGCACTGCTGCTGAATTACTTTGGTTGTGTTCTGCGGTCTCTGTTCCATTCATGCTTATGCAGGAGACCTCCGGCTGTAACGTCTCCTGAAGATAATGAGGGATAAGTTGTGGTGACAACGTGAGTGAGGTTGTATCTTCTGTCCGCGCGCGCGCGCGCGCGCGCGCGCGCGCGCGTGTGTGTGTGTGTGTGTGTGTGTGTGTGTGTGTGTGTTTTGTGTTGTGTGTTGCTTCGTTTCGTGTTTTCTTTTTAGTTAACTTTAAAAAACTCTCTTTTCCATCATTTCGTTTGTCGACCATATTTTATGCAACGTCTACATTTTTCCGTCTTAGGATTTTTCAAGGAATTGTGCCACTGTACGCTAAAATTCTTTCCTCCTTTTTCCCCTTCAGACACCGATCGGATGCTCAGGCTGTCCGACTAAGGTGCAATGCAGCAGACAACACTTGAAGCAGTCCACGACATTCGTCTTCCAGACTGAAGCGATACTGTGGTTGTGCGAACGAATTGAAAGAAGAAGTGATCTTCCCCGATCCTTCTGTTGCTCCTGGTCCATCTACTCTTCCTCCTCTTCCTCCTTCCTACCCTCCTCCTCCTCATCTTCATCCTCCTCATCCTCTTTTTGCTCCTCCTAGTTTTCCTCGTCTTCCTTCTCCTTCTTCTTCTCTTCCTCCTCTTCCTTTTCCTTTTCTTCCTCCTTTTTTCTCCTCCTCCTCTTTTCTTTCTTCTCTCCGCCTCTTTTTTTCCTCTTCCTTCTTCTCCTCCTGTTAAAGAAGTTACACAAAAACAACGTTTAGTCGCTTTCTTGCTTGTCTCTTTGAAACACATCCCCTTCCTTTATCTTTTTTTTTCTTCTTCATTCTGCCCCTCCTTCTTCTCTCCCTCCCCCC
>JADBJO010001204.1:297500-307500 GCA_016801955.1 Conus betulinus | reverse complement strand
GGAGGTAAGGAAAAAACACTTTCACGCTGATATTTTTCTGTCATTAGCTAAACAACCTTTGCAGAAAAACAGACAAGAGACTTTGACATTTTGATATATTTTACTGTGATCAGCCACGAGAGAGAGAGAGAGAGAGAGAGAGAGAGAGAGAGAGAGAGAGAGAGAGAGAGAGAGAGAGAGAAGCTTGCAAATCAAATAATATCATTCAAGTTATCAAACATTCCCATCCATACAATTCCGTTTAACAATGAAAGCAGAAAAATAACAACAACATTAAAAATTTTACTAAAAGAATGAAATGACACAGAAATGTCGACAATATTGTGTTTTAAAGAGAGGGAGGGATCGGTTTGCGATGCTGGGCATCACAGTTCTGCAATTTTTTTTTCAACTTAACCATGGCGTTAGTGATGTCACAGTACTTTCATCTACATGCACAATTTAGAAATGTATTTGTTTACTTCATACTGAATCCTTCACCTATCCTTCATGTTCGTCCATCACTCCTTGCCACGCAGGTGGCAAAATAATCTTGGAACAGTCGCAGTTTAACTTTTTTTTCTTTTGCCTCATGGGATGTGGCTTTCCAGGTCAAGGTCAGACGAAAGTGTTCTTTATAATACACATACTTGCATGAACGGCACATTCACTTTCGGAAACGACGGGTTAGTTTTCAAATAAAGGTAGAAAGTGACGCACGATCTTTTCTTAAAGTAACGCTTCTAATTATTCTTTATAAAGCCTTTTAAAAAATCTAAACAAAGCCAAACTTTCGCATTCCATCGCACTGAAATGCACTAGAGGTCTCGTAAAATGCATCGCCGAGAATGTAGTGTTACGCATGTTTCATGTCAGTCCAAACCCGTGCCCCCCCCCCCCCCCCCCCCCCCCCCCCCCCCCCCCCCCCCCCCCCCCCCCCCCCCATCACGGGCGCCAGAGCAATCTCTTTCAACAGACCAGGTAGTAAGTAGATCATGACAGTGTGACAGTGACCGTCCTTTTTTTTTTTCCCCCCCCCCCCCCCCCCCCCCCCCCCCCCCCCCCCCCCCCCCCCCCCCCCCCGGGCGCCAGAGCAATCTCTCTCAACAGACCAGGTAGTAAGTAGATCATGACAGTGACCCTCCTTTTCCAAGGCCACGGCCGGCAGCCCGTCTGTCTCCCGCCCTGCGTTTATCCGTTTTGTCATGATGTCAGCACCACCCTTTGAGCAAAGAGTACTGCCCCTTGAAGGCGTGCGTTCGGAGTTTCTTGGAACTGACATTTTGATTTCATTTTCGTCGCATTCATGGCACAGAGAGCTCTTTGGCCAAAATGTCTCTTCTCGCTTCTTTAATGAAGGCGTCGACGCGTTCAAGCAAGCGACGTTAAAGGGAGAAAAAAAAAAAAAAGAAGAAAAGAAAAAAAAAAAAACGGATTGAGGTGTGACTTGTTTGTTCGGTGAGAAATCCACTATCGGTGAGATATGCCCGACTGTTTTTTTTTTTTTCTATATCCACGACTGTTGATATATATACATACATACATACATACATACATATATATATATATATATATCCACAGTTGGTGAGATATTCACAGTTGGGGAGATATAAAGAGAAGGGTTTGATCAAGGTACAGTCTTGGTGCGATCTGTAATAAACATTGAGTAGTGATGACCCTTAAATTACGAAGTGACCCTGGGTCTAGTTTTCAGATAAACCTGAAGTCCACAAGTTGACGCTGCGAAGCTTCCATGATAATTGCTCAGTTTAGCAAAACGACGCTGGTCTAGACAAACAAACAAAACCAAAAAAAAAAAAAGGGAACAAAACCAAAAATCGAAAAGAGATCATTTTAAAACTGTTTCCACACAAAGCATTCCTCACCGTGTGATGAGGGATGCAGTTAAGAAAAAAAAAGTTGAATAATGAAAATCAATGTAAGACAGGGGACTTCTAAACCAGAATTTTATCCAAATGTTTTTGCGCGCGCGCGCGCACACACACACACACACACACACACACACACACACACACACACACACACACACACACACACACGTGTATATTTTTGCATGACAGCTCATGGGTGACCCCACAGGCACATGCAGCAGCCCTTTTTTTTGTCTTAAGTATTCATCATGGCAGTTTAACTGGCAGCGAGCAATGCTGCTGGTGATCTCATCTATTCTCCAAGTATCTTTGCGTTACTGTTTCGTTTGTTTGCATGTCTTCCACAAACCACTGACAGCTGACATAGATTTTGGGAACTTTAAAAGGAAAATCTTATCTCCTGCGTACGAATGCACTCACATGAGGTACTGCTCTCTAAAGTTAGCGCGGTGGTGAGCTTTGGACTTCGGGGAAAAAAATAAGTTGACTAGAAGATATTGCGCCCCCTCTAATGACGTATACATCAGCAGTGCAACGTTCAACATTCTTCTTCCTACCACGTGTAGCGAATATCCGGTTCAGACTTTTTATTAGTGACGGTTAAAAACGATTGTGAAAAAAAGTTTCGCATTTAAAACTGAAGTCTACAGTAATTGACTCGTTTCTTTCTGATTCCAGTCTGGTTATTTGACGGAAATCACTGGCAAAGTAAATTGAAAGTTTTCAGTTTACTCACAGACTCAATGAGCTCCGGTAGAGCATTTTAAACGTTTGACGTATTTGGGATGAAAGATTTTCTGAGTGATGGGACATTTATTGCAGGTGGTCTGTGCTTCAAGCAGGGGTTTTTCCCTGAATGAGAATAGCAGGGGACCTAGAAGTGATCCTTGTAGTGCACGTGCATAAATTTCATAAGTCAGGCAATTATTATTCAAGACTAGAAGAATGAACCTAGGAGAAATCTATTATCTTCCTGTTGATCCCGACAGCATCACGATGTCAGTAGTGCCCCACGTGACGAGCATGTGATAACTGCGTGCTTGATATTCTCGGCTGATCACAGACTGCTTGTGGCTGATGTAAAGCGCTGACGTAAAGAGAATTAGCCAATGACAACTGACAATTGAAGAATGTTTTAGGACCCCAGCCAAAGCGCATGTCCTGCCAGGGCCTTTTTTGTTGTATTGGGTATTTATATGGCGCCTATCCCGGGTCACAGACCAAGCTCTAAGCGCTTTCCACTAAACACACTACCTCACTCACTCACTCAACGGGCTGTCTATCCAGGTAGAGAGCCGGCCGAAGAGCAGCCTACTGGCGCTCATTCAGTCGTTTCCGTACCATTCAAATATCAGTCACTCTTTTTCATTTGTCTCATTTATTCCTCCAGTTTCTCACGTAGGATGCATACAATGTTTTATACGTGTCCTCCATTTCCACCGGTACACGATGGCACACGATAACAGAAAGTGACAATTTTTGTGGCTTGGTAAGAAATACCAGGCGGCTATCTTTACTTCACATTAATTTTGCCAGGGCAGCGAGGAACTCCCCTGCTCTTTTTCGATTTTCAACTGCCGTGGGTTCTTTAACGTGTGCAGGGGGCCAGGAAGGCACACGGGACCGACTCGCTTATAGTCCCCATCCGATGGACTTGACGTTCAGTTCGATTTGTCATTCAAACTGGGAAAAGAAAGGGCGAGAAAGGCAGGGCTCGAACCCACGCACTTCTCACACGTTGGATTGGCAGGCGAGAGTTACACTTTCGTTCACAGGAGAAATGACTCAGAATTTACCTAGTACCTATTCATGAACAGGAGAAGCTGTCATTATTCGCTGACATTTGGATTTTTGACAGAACCTTTTGTATCACGGAGAGTAAATGTGGAAGTTCTCCCGGTGCTGGCTTCAGACTCACTGTAACTCATGTTACTGTCCTGGCGAAGATTTAACCATCGTAACATCTGATCCCTCTTCACCACTTTCGACCGAATGCAGACACGCACCACCTCTTCCGCCATGGTTGGGTCCAGTTTGGGCAGCTCAGCCTGCATGTTCCCGAGAATCCTCTTGGTTCTTTCCTTCAGCTGAGTAGTCCTCCTCTTCTCCAGCAGGGTGTTCAGAGTGTAGAGGAAAGGGTTCAGGGCTGAATTGACCGGTAAAATAAAGATGGCGGCCCACACATTGACCTCCCCGGGAATGGGTACGCCATAAAAGGCCAGCAGGCCCATCAGACCGATGGGAAACCAGCAGCAGCAGAAGTCAGTGAAGACCACGAGGAAAAGACGGCGAGCGATGGCCAGCTCTTGTTCTCGCCGGCGTGACCCTGCCATCTTGCTGGCATTGCGGATCGTGCAGTAGATGAACGTCTGACTCATCCCGATAAAGACAAAAAGAACCAGATTGAGAAGGATGAAAAAACCCCGAACGCGTAGAGCTGACCTGAGTACTGCTGGCGGGTGATAGGAAGAGGGAGGCAGATACTGGTTTCCCCGTAAAAGTCTAAGCCGAGCAAGAGCGGCGTGGCTGCAATGGAGAGACCGAGAAGCCAAACAATGACACAGACTACCATGGCGGAGCGCCCTTTAAGGTGAACCTGAGTCTTAAACGGGAAAGACAGCACCAGCAGTCGATCCAGTGTGATGAGACAGATGACCATGGCAGACACCTCACTGGATACTAAGCCTAGGAATCCAGCAATGGTACACGCCAAGCTGCTTTTCCATTCACTTTCCCTGGCCACGTACACCCCTCGGAAGCTAGCGTCTGCAATGCCAATGATCATCATGTAGATACCCATGAACAAGTCCGCAGTGCAGAGGTTACAGACCAACACTCGGAAAGCAGGGGGCGCGCCCTGTTCTCTGGAAAATGCTCGGTAAAGGAGAACACCAAGATTGCCAATGATAGCCAAGGCAGAAAACGTCCACAAAAACACCCTGAAAAAGTTCAAGCGTAACAGGTCACTACACGACGACAGTTCATCAACAGGAGCAATACACTCGGCCAGAGCAGTATGAAAGTAAGCACAGCATTGCTTTGAATCATCAGTAAGAAGAACTTCCAAACTAGTTAGACCAGAGAATATTCCTTTACCATAAAATACGATCTTGTTTCTTTGGATATCTAAAACAGTAAGCTTACTCAGTGCACCGAACGCTCCATCTTCAACAGACTGAAGATGAGTGTCAGTGATAATCAGGTTGTTCAGACTGGCCAAACCTGACGACTTTATGAACACACTGAAGGACGAGTCCAGACCACTCACGAAGGGATTCCCTGACAAATTCAAGGTTCTCAAACCTGTCAGCCCTTCGAATATCAGAGAAGACAAGTTTGTCAAGTTATTGAAACTCAAGTCCAGTATTCTGACCTGCGACATGTTTCTTAGGTAGGCAGTGCCTAACCCACACCGGGAAAGATTCAGAAATTGCAAACTGGTCATTAATTGCAAGGAATGCAATGACACATTTACACTTCCGCTAAGATCTAAATAACGAGCGTTCCACAAAATCTGTGGCTCGAAAAGACTGGAACACTTGTAGGCGTATCCTTCACAAACACAGTCTTCCGGGCATAGGAATTTGCAGTATCGCTCATCATCTTTGTACGGACAATGATATATCCCGTCACACACAAAGTCAGGATGCAGGCAGTGTCCAGAATATTGGCAAACGTAAAATCCCGGGCACGTGATGTTCTCAGGAGGGATATCCTCGTCTTCGCCGAAGTAGCAGTCCTGTTCGCCATTGTTGAGAAGAAAAGGAGGGAATGAAGTCTCCGTTGACGCACTGAAACATTCCTTCCACCTTGTCTTTATCGAAGCTGGTCATCCTGGACATGCCGTAGCCATTGAGAGTTATCGCAGAGGGGTTATACAGGACAAACTCTCCCTCTGATGACAGACCTATGGTGGGGCAGCTGTCAAAGTACTCGGCATAAATCGCAGGCACACAGCCAACACCTGTACACATGATCTGTGACATTACACTCTGCATACACAATGTACAGTCCACCTCATCAGATTCGTCAAAACAGTCAGCCATACCGTCACACCGTTGGGACTTGGCGATCGTTTGAAGACTCTCACAAACGAAGACAGAGTCCCGCATCGGGGAGTCGGTCATCGTATCACACTCCAGCTCGTCACTCCCATCAGCGCAGTCGCTGTTTCCATCACAGACCAAGGCATAGTGCACGGGCGGTCCGTAACGGCAATGGAACGCGGTGAAATTGCTGGGCGTCCCCTGGCTGTTGAAGGTGTCGAACGGGCAGCGGTGAAACGCCTGCACCAAAGTGCCGTCCGCGCACTGCTTGGTGGGAATCTGGTCAAGCGGGCGGTTGGGCGGAGGGAAGTGGACGTGGAGGCGTCGACTTACCTGGATGGATGGCCGGGTGGGGTTGGGTCTCATGCAGACGTATCCTTCGGGCATGATGTCGGGGGTGACGCATCTCAAGGGCTGGAAGTGAATGCCAGGGTAAGAGCAGAGCGTGGCGCAGTCTAAGAGGGGTCCGTCTCTCTGCAGCTTCTGCAGCTCGTAGGCAATGGGACTGCCTTTGTCTCCCCACTGCCACAGGAATCTGTCACAGACAAACTGGAATTAGGGAGTGAATGTTTGTTCCGCTATGGGATTGCCTTCGGCTCCCCACTACTACAAGAATCTGTCACAGACAAGCAGGAATTAGGGAATTAATACGATTTTTCCCCCGCTATGGGATTGCCTTTGGCTCCCCATTGCCACAAGAATCTGTCACAATCGAGCTGGAATTAGGGAACGAATATGTTTTTTTTCCCGCTATGGTATTACCTTTTCCCCTTCATTGCTACAAGAATCTGTCACAGACAAGCTGGAATTAGGGAACGAGTAGGCCTACGTTTTTTTGTTGCTATGGGACTGCCGCTTTTGTCTCCCTGCTTCCACAGGTATCTGTCACAGACAAACTGGAATTCAACAATTACTGTTTGTTCCGCAATGGGATTGCCTTTCTCTCCCCATAGCTAGAGAAATCTGTCACCAACAAACTGGAATTAGGGTATTAATGTATGTTCCGCAATGGGATTGCTTTGTCTCCCCAAAGTTACAGGAGTCTGTCATGGACGAACCAGAATTATGAAATGGAAGTTTGTTCCTCAAATTCGTTTCTATAGATGGATTTGAATCTGCAAACTGTCGGTTTTATCAAACGTTGCTGTCGTATTGTTCATGGATAATAGTGAGAAATGTTTTCATGATGACCAGCTCTCTACAGGGTTGCTCTGACCGGTTGCGAGCCCGCTGCCATCCCTGACATCCATTCCATTTCTCGTTGCCCTAATTACCTCAGCAGAGAGAACAGCAGCTGGGCTGGTATGACTTGTTAGAAAATATAGCTTTAACTCACATCACGTGTAATGCTTTTAAATCACCTGTGCAAGTCAGCAACATTAATAAAACAGTTTTTGTTATATTCCGTTTTCTTCGCTTTAAAGCTCATGCTAAATATAAAGTGGGTCGTTTCATATTTAAGAGTGCTTAGATTCAATGCAATACCGTTCAGTAGGAAAAATGTTCAAGAGTGAGACAGACAGACAGAGGTGGGTAATACAGATTCTTTGTGGCCGAATCTGTCCACACACTTTCCATAGTTCTACGCAACACTAATAATTTATGTAAGATCATTGGAAAGACTAAAGTTACAGAAAAACATTATCTTCTCTTTCCCTCTCTCTCAAGCATGTTGTTCAGTTCAAGAAGACCACGAATTTTTTTTTTCTTTTTTGTATGACCAGTCTTGTTCAAAAACGTGGTTCATCAGCATGGAAATCATTACGCGACCTGGCGAAACGAATATCCACGAGCGCAGCTCTGTCTTTTTTCTCGCGGTTGTTAATCAGTTTTGTCCCTTCGGTTCCATACGTCAGCCATCACGGGTTGCTCGCAGCGAGAATAAGTGAAGCGCTATCTTCACACAGATGATGATGGATCAGAAATCCCGCCATTTTCCTGGGACAGATGAACGATGATGGTCCCGGCCAAAGCAACTTTGAGTCTTCAGTCAGCTTGACAGTTCAGTAAGAGAAAATCCCGATGCAGGGAAATGAAACGTGTGCCTCTAATTCAGACAGTCGAAATCCAAATTGTTATCCTGACATAAGCTTCAAATACACTTTGGCTGTTTATATGTATTTGCTTGACTCACAGATTGAGAAAATATTTCCTCTATTCGCAAATGGAAAGACAACTTGTCTCCCCCCCCCCTACCCCTCCGCCCCTCCTCCCCCATTTTGTTGGTGATGGTGGTGATGGTGGTTAGTTGGTTGTTTTTTTTTGTTGTTGTTTTTTTCCTGAACAGGTGTTTCACGCACATTTCAAATCTACGACCAATATCTACGGAGTGGAGGAGGCAGAGGGGTAGTGTGTGTGTGTGTGTGTGTGTGTGTGTGTGTGTGCGTGTGTGTGTGTGTGAGGAGTGGGTTCACCTTTCTTCCCGTAAGACAGGACCTGTTTCGAATGGCGCCATTTCGTGAGCTTGACCTTTCACCTCTAACCTATCACTGAACTGAACGAGAACCTCTGCCATGCATCCTCCAAGCTTTTCTCTTCTTTTTTTTTTTAAATGTCAGGTTGGAACCTTGACCTTTGACCTTTGACTCCGGCAGGATCACCGGGTTTTCACTATGGGCACTTATGGTACTATTTCTGTTCCCACTAAGAGCAAAAATACTGTGAGAGTCGGCGAATCTCATGCTTACGGGTTGTCGCTATTGCACCATGTTTAAACAAACGGGACTGCGAGGATGGATTTTTTTCTCTGAGGTGTGAGTGCATGCGTGAAGTTTCTGTGCACTGCCCAGCTGTTCTCCTTTCATTCTTCCCCCGATTAGTCCTTCACCCCTATTATTTCTTCCTCATGTTCTATCCATCTCTCTCTCTCTCTCTCTCTCTCTCTCTCTCTCTCTCTCTCTCTCTCTGTGTAAGTATTTATGTATGGTTTCAGTGACTGCAGAAGTTATAAAGTTCTGGAAGAAAGTCATGTCTGATTGTTTGCCTATAAAAACATTTCAGAATTGATGATGGACTAAGAGTATTTCGGCATATAAGTTGCATTCTCTAGATGGAAAATTGAAGGGGAAAAAATGAAAGAAACAAACTAAAGAAGAAAAAAAAAAAGATCGCATGCACAGCTGTCGAAGCTTTGGCTGTTAGCTACATGTTTCATACGTAGAGGTTGTTCGGGGGGGGGGGGGGGGGGGGGGGGGGGGGGGGGGAAGGGAGAAAGAAAGGGGGGGGTGGGAAAAAGGTGAAGTAGAAAGAAAGAGAGAAGGGAAACGAAAAGACGGAAGAGAAGAAAGGAAAAAAAAGAAAAAAAGAAAAAAAAAAAAAAAGAAAAAAAAAAGAAGAAAAAAAAAAAAAAAAAGACAGAGAGAAAGGCGAAAATGTAATCAACCAAGCACACATCACCTGTACAGGTGCCGGTGCCGCTGGGACACAGGCTTCACCTTCTTGATGCCCACCACCACCCTGCGATGACCGCTCTGACGCAGCATGCGGCCCACGAGAGCCACGCCCTCAGCCTCGGGCAGTATGGCCAGCGACCCCTGGTACTTCGTAGAGCACGTCTCTCCTCCGCCACGTTGGGGAACGTGGCGTGAGGGTGACCTGGAATGTAGCTGAAGCTGATGACGAACTCCATCTTCAAGCACTGGTCCTTGTACGGCGCCCAGCCTCTCTCGCAGCCCTGCCGGGTGTACTCGCACCCTTCCTCGTCCTCGTTGAAGATGCAGTGCTGCACCATGTCGCACTGGAAGGCTGCGGGGATGGTCACGTTGCCGGAGCAGTCGTACATGGACAGGCTGGTGCTGGGCACGATGTCGAAGTACACGTGGGGCGGCATCCTGGCGATCGGGTGGCCGAAGTAGGAGATGTTGACGATGGAGTTCCCGGTCTTGTAAGACGTGTACGGGGCGTCCAGCACCACGAGGACTCTCTGCTGCTGGAGGAGGAGAGGGTCGAAGTACATGCTGTCGGAGACCTTGTGGGTGAACTTCCTCTGCTCCACGCGCTCCGAGCCTCTGGCCAGGGTGAAGACCTGCAGGACGCACTTGTAGCGCAGGTACACGTCGTTGAACTGCAAGACGATCCCGTCGG
>JADBJO010001204.1:260000-285000 GCA_016801955.1 Conus betulinus | reverse complement strand
CACACGCACACACGCACATACACATTGTGTCCTCTGTCTCTGTGTCTGCCTGTCTGTCTGTCTGTCTGTCTCTCTGTGTGTGTGTGTGTGTGTGTGTGTGTGTGTGTGTGTGTGTGTGTGTGTGTGTGTGTCTCTCTCTCTCTCTCTCTCTCTCTCTCTCTCTCTCTCTCTCTCTCTCTCTCTCTCAAGAATTAACAGATGCACATATGTGTACCAGTTTGGGCAAACATGCAAGTGTGTGCGGGACTAACGGTATGAACATCTGCATGCTTTTTTTTCATTTGTTTCCACTGTACATATTTAATCTATATTCTTTTTTTAAGCGTTTTTTTTCCCCGTGGGAATGGACAAGCGAACGTGTGGGTTTTCTTTTGTTTGTTTGGTTTTTTGTTCGTTTGCTCTTTGGTTGGTTGGTTGGTTGGTTGGTTGGTTTGGTGTTTAGTCACTTTACCATCTCAAAGTAAAACCTTGATTTTGACTTTGACGTGCGTTCTGCACATTTGTGTACTAGCTGAAGGTGGAGGGGCGAGGAGAGAGGATGGGAGAGGGGGGAGGGGGGGGGGAGGTACGTACTGTACGGAGATTCGTACTCCTAACACGGGCCTACCCCGATGTGGCTCCGCGGTTACGCAGTTGTCGTCACTTGTGAGCTCAACAGGTCCAATGAACGACAATCAGGCCCATTGTCCACCACCAGACAGAGCTTCATAAAATGGCCGACGGAAATGGCCATCCGAGGACAAATGGAAGGTGATGATATGGAGATGGAGATGGGGGTGGCGTGCAGGGGAAGTTGGGGAGTGGAGGGGAGGAGATTTAACACTATACTGATCAACACCAAAAACGACAACAGGTATGAATCACGGCGAGAATGCCTCTGTGTGTGTGTGTGTGTGTGTGTGTGTGTGTGTGTGTGTGCGTGCGTGCGTGCGTGCGTGCGTGCGTGTGTGTGTGTGTGTGTGTGTGTGTGTGTGTGTGTGTGTGTGTGTGTGTGTGTGTGTGTGTGTGTGTGTGTGTGTGTGTGTGTGTGTGTGTGTGTGTGTGTGTGTGTGTGTGTGCATGTGTGTGTGTCTGCGTGTGTGTGTGTGTGTGTGAGGTGTGGAGGGTGTGTGTGTGTGTGTGTGGGTGTGTGTGTGTGTGTGTGTGTGTGTGTGTGTGTGTGTGTGTGTAAGGGGGGGGGAGGGCTGGGATGGGGTTGATGCTTGGCGTATTCGAACTTTGAACCTCTCACTGCGTGTTGGGTGGTCACTTCGATGGTGTTCAGTGGTGCATGCCCGTTCTGATCCAACATACGCAAGACACCACCTACTAAGCCCCCTACTGACGACAATGATTACATTGTCTCCTAGTCAGTGTGACTGACCGCCCTCCTCTAAACAGCACCACCACGTCTGTCCAGCAACAATCCTCACGAACTTCCCAACACCAGCGACATCAACGCAAACTGACTAGGTGCGTATACTGGATCAGAACAGGCACCACTGAACACCACCGAAGTGACTTGGAGGCAGTGCAGCGCACCTCTGGTGGGTTACCTCATGATGACTTGGCATGGACTGTCCTTGTGGATTGCTGGGACTGGGGTTGCGACGAACAAGCTGGGGTGTGGCTGTGGACAGGAAGCCCAAATGAGCCGCTTGGAGATGATACCGACGGAGTGGCCTGAAGATGAGAAAGCCAAAAATAAAATTCACGCAAAGATAACCTTTTTAATCACAATCACAATTTTCTTGTCATGATTACCATTTTCACATCGTAAGCAGTGTCCCCAGGTCATTATTATCACTTTTTTTTTATTCTGCTGATTATCTTTTTTTCTGAGAAAACATCAGTACCGACGTGTTTCAAGCTCTCCGGCACATACTCAGAGAGGGGACAAGATAGGACCACAAGAATTCCTCGTTGTTCCCTGAAGTACCATGACAAGACACTCAAACAGCAGAAGCCACATCACTGTCGTTAAAGATTGGGGGCATTTGCTGTCGTGGTATTCCTACCACCACCAGTGATACTGGATTATATGACAAGCAAGGATGTACGTGGGTCAGTATGAAGACTTGCAGACCACGGTGGGGGAAAAGAGGACGGCTGAAACGGGATGGCCATGTAATAAGACCAAGCTGACCGTCCCAGACTATCATAGGATAGGAGAGAGAGCGCAAGAGCAGAAGAGACCGTGCAGGCAGAGAGAGACAGAAAGAGGAGGACCGACACCAGTGCTGCGTGGACCAGAAAGAGCTGATAGGACAGACACCAGTGCTGCGTGGACCAGAAGAGCTGATAGTTCATTGGACAGATATTTAGGTTACGTGGGACCAGAAAGAGCTGATAGGACAGACACCATTGCTGTGTGGACCAGTAAGAGCTGATAGGGTACACGCCGTTGTGTGGACCAGAAAGAGCTGATAGGACACACACCATTGTGTGGGTCCAGAAAGAGCTGATAGGACACACACCATTGTGTGGACCAGAAAGAGCTGATAGGACACACACCATTGTTACGTGGTCCAGAAAAAGCTGATAGGACACACACCATTGCTGTGTGGGACCAGAAAGAGCTGATAGGACACACACATATCATTGTTACATGGACCAGAAAGAGCTGGTAGGACACACACCATTGTGCATGGACCAGAAAGATCTGATAGGACACACCGTTGTGTGGACCAGAAAGAGTGGACCAGAAAGAGCTGATAGGACACACACCGTTGTTACATGGACCAGAAAGAAGAGCTGATAGGACAGACACCATTGTGTGGTCCAGAAAGAGGTGATAGGACACACACCATTGTTACATGGACCAGAAAGAGGTGATAGGACAAACACCATTGTTACATGGACCAGAAAGAGCTGATAGGACACATACCATTGTGTGGACCAGAAAGAGCTGATAGGACACACACAATTGTTACATGGACAGAAAGAGAGCTGGTAGGACACACACCATTGTTAAATGGACCAGAAAGAGCTGGTAGGACACACACCATTGTTACATGGACCAGAAAGAGCTGATAGGACACACACCATTGTTACATGGACCAGAAAGAGCTGGTAGGACACACACTATTGTTACATGGACCAGAAAGAGCTGATAGGACAGACACCATTGTGTGGACCAGAAAGAGCTGATAGGACACACACCATTGTTACATGGACCAGAAAGAGCTGGTAGGACACACACCATTGTTACATGGACCAGAAAGAGCTGGTAGGACACACACCATTGTTACATGGACCAGAAAGAGCTGATAGGACAGACACCATTGTGTGGTCCAGAAAGAGGTGATAGGACAAACACCATTGTTACATGGACCAGAAAGAGCTGGTAGGACACACACCATTGTTACATGGACCAGAAAGAGCTGGTAGGACACACTCCATTGTTGCATGGACCAGAAAGAGCTGGTAGGACAGACACCATTGTTGCGTGGACTGGTGAAGAGTTTTGGCCAGGGACTCCAGGCACATTAGGACCACCAGGTGGAGGGAACTAATGATGCGTTCAACATTACAGTGCCCTCTCTGGCCCCCTGTTGCCCAGAAAGTTAGCACTGACACTGACACTGACAGTGACGATGAAAGGTCCCACAGACAGTGACAGAGCATAATTACATTCTGTGTGTGTGTTTGCGCGCGCACGCGATGCGCGCGCGCGCGCGCGCGACAGTGCCCTGTGTGTGTGTGTGTGTGTGTGTGCAGTGTGTGTGTGTGTGTGACGTGAAAAGGTCCACAGTGTGTAACAGAGCATAATTGTGTGTGTGTGTGTGTGTGTGTGTGTGTGCGCGTGTGCGCGCGCGTGCGTGTGTGCATGTGCGTGCGTGCGTGCCCGCGCGCTTTGTTGTTTTTTGTGTGTGTGTGTGTGCACACACACACACACACACACACACACACACGCGCACACATATATATATGTGTGTGTGTGTGTGTGTGTGTGTGTGTGTGTGTGTGTGTGTGTGTGTGTGTGTGTTTATAGTTTATATCTTTTTTTCCATACAAGATCTTTCAATTTCCCCGACAGATGTATGCGAGTTCATGAGTTCTTTTTGTTTGTTTGTTCTACGGAGAGAGAAGAGGGCCAATACCCCCCCCCCCCCCCTAACCCCCCCCCCCCCCCCCCCCCCTCCCCCCCCCCCCCCCCCCCCCCGTCGTCCTACCCTCCATAGGGATACTAGCGGCTCTTTCAGAACAAACAACCCGGACCCCTCCCTCTGAAAGGTCTGTGCGAAAAAACCTGGTGCGGGGGGGGGGGGGGGGGGGGGGGGGGGCGGTTGCCCACTCTCTCTTTGTACTTGCTTTTTTTTTTTTTTTTCTGTCTCTCTTTTTCTGTCATATACTTTTTTTTCCTTTTGTGGTTGTCATTTCTATATTCTGGAAACTCTTTTACATATTTTTTTTTTTTGTGAAACGCTGTTATGACACTTTTTTTTTTTTGGCGGTTAGGTAGTGAATATTCACACTCTTTATGACACTAGTGTCAGTTCGTTCCTTCACTCTGGCGGTTAGGTAGTGCACATTGCACACGTGTGTTTAAACTGGGACACTGGCTGTCTTTTCGCCATATGGCTTTTTATGTAACTTTGGTGACGTTTAAGTGTTTTTATCTATCAATCTTTCACGATGGCTTTTTTTTATGTAACTTTGGTGACGTTTAAGTGTTTTCTATCAGTTTTTCACGATGGCTTTTTATGTAACTTTGGTGACGTTTTAAGTGTTTTCTATCAATCTTTCACGATGACTTTTATGCATTTTGGTGACGTTTAAGTGTTTTCTATCAATCTTTTCACGATGGCTTTTTATGTAACTCTGGTGACGTTTTAAGTGTTTTCTATCAATCTTTCATGATGGCTTTTTATGTAACTCTGGAGACGTTTAAGTGTTTTCTATCAATCTTTCATGATGTCTTTTTATGTAACTTTGGTGACGTTTAAGTGTTTTCTATCAATCTTTCATGATGCCTTTTTTTTATAACTTTGGTGACGTTTAAGTGTTTTCTATCAATCTTTCACGATGGCTTTTTAGTAACTTTGGTGACGTTTAAGTGTTTTCTATCAATCTTTCATGATGCCTTTTTATGTAACTTTGGTGACGTTTAAGTGTTTTCTATCAATCTTTCACGATGGCTTTTTAGTAACTTGGTGACGTTTAAGTGTTTTCTATCAATCTTCATGATGCCTTTTTATGTAACTTTGGTGACGTTTAAGTGTTTTCTATCAATCTTTCACGATGGCCTTTTAGGTAACTCTGGTTACACTCCGTTTTGGAGGTTATGTTATCACCTGCACCATTTGGTTTGTTATCAGCAAGAACACGAGTAAAACATCAAAATGATTTCAACGGGAAGCTGGCGAAAAGATAGGATGTTGTGAGCCAAAGACATACCTGTCACATGTTGGTGCGAATTCTGGTCAAAATCCAGGACAGATTGTTTTGCTTTTTACTTAACTTTGCGAAAAAGTGCATTTTTCGACACTTTTATCTTCTTCTTCTTTTTTTTCTTTTTCTTCTTCTTCTTCTTCTTCTTCTTCTTCTTCTTCTTCTTCTTCTTCTCCTCCTCCTCCTCCTCCTCCTCCTCTTCTCTTCTTCTTCTTCTTCTTTTCTTCTTCTTCTTCTTTTCTTCTTCTGAACCTTCATCGTTCTGTTTCTTTAATTAATGAACCGATCATACTACTGCTATCAATGTATGCTGTGGTCAGTTAGACGGTTTTTTTCACCTTTTTTTACTGTGCAAAGCTACCACGCTGCGATTGCCTTTCTTTTTCTTTTTTTTTGTGTTGGTGGACATTTACTATACCTATAGTGTGTGTGTGTGTGTGTGCGGCGTGCGTGCGTGCGTGCGTGCGTGCGTGCATGCGTGTGTGCGTGTGTGCGTGCGTGCGTGCTGCGCACGCGCGCGCGCGTGTGAGTGTGTGTGTGTGTGTGTGTGTGTGTGTGTGTGTGTGTGTGTGTGTGTGTGTGTGTGTGTGTAGGTGTTGTGCGGACCCCAAATTGTAGTTTCCCGAGTCAAAACGCGCGCGCGTACACACACACACACACACACACACACACACACACACACACACACACACACACACAACACACACACACACACACACACACACACACACACACACACACACACACACACACACACACACACACATGCGCGCGCCCCAAACCCGGACACAGTGTACACAATCATCCAAATGACGGCACACAGAAATGAAGTCATTATTCATGACCAGAGGTTTGCTCTGGTCCACTTACCAGGTGAATCAGGGTGTCGAGGAAGTACATCATAGAAATGGCAGCATATTGCTGACCAGTTACGTAAAAATCATGTTTTGCAAAATGAGAGTGCAGGAATGGTAAGGATAGTAGTAGTAGTAGTAGTAGTAGTAGTAGTAGTAGTAGTAGTAGTAGTAGTAGTAGCAGCAGTAACAGCAGCAGCAGCAGCAGCAGCAGCAGCAGCAGTAGTAGTATCATCATCATCATCATAGTAATAAATATGTTCATCATCATATCATCATCATCATCATCATCATCATCATCATCAAAGTAAGAAATGATAATAATAAATAATAAATAATAATAATAATAAAAATATATAAATGAACAAAAAATAATAATAAAAATAATAAAAATAATAATAAAAATAATAAATGAACAAAATAAGTATTGGAAAAAAAAACCACCACAACACCACTGTCAGAGCTGATACTTAGTGTTTTTCTATGCTCGGCGCGTTCATGTAGTTTATCCATGTAGTCGTAGTTGTTAGCTATATCACTATGTCTTTGTTTACAGCTGGTACTTTATTGCTGTTTCCAGCTCTGACACGTTGGTGTCTTGTTGTGTTGTTGCTGTAATGTTTCTTATTGTAGCTGCTGCTGTTATTATTTTGTTGGTTTTGTGTGTGTGTGTGTGTGTGTGTGTGTGTGTGTGTGTGTGTGTGTGTGTGTGTGGAATGTTTAATTCTTATAAGCCTGCGTGTACTTTCGGGTGTTTGATGTATTGTGAAATGTATGCTGGTAGTGATGGTGGTGGTGATAGTACGAGTAGTAGTAGCAGCAGTAGTCGTAAAATTACTGGCAGCAGCAGCAGCAGCAGCAGCAGCAGCAGTAGTAGTAGTATTAGTAGTAGTAGTTGTTGTTGTTGTTGTTGTTGTTGTTGTTGTTGTTTTGTTGTTGTTGTTGTAGGTGGTGGTAGTAGTCATTATTGTCGTAGCGGCAACAATGAGTTTTGAGTTTCGACGTTTTGTTTTTTTTGTTTTGCTTTGTTTGTTTTTTGTCTACCGTGCCCCTTACACCTTACACACACACACACGCGCGCGCGTGCGCGCGCGCGCGCGCGCGTGCAAACAATGGGAATTCGCGCACTCTCAACGATCTTTATTTTTACATGAACTCATCTCAGGTGAAACAACCAGTGACCAGGATGTTATTGACAGTAGATCACTCCCGAGAGTACTGGACCACCCCCGAACGGAGGCGCAAAGAGTGTAGAATTCGAGGGTGCGGCGTTTGGGTGGTGATGATGATGACGCTTTAAAGTTCCGTTATGGTCAGAGACTACATCAAAGGGCTGTACTGTTTGCTTCACTTCGCACTGCAGCCCGGCATCAACCAGGCCCGAGAGATACAGACCCCTTTGATGTCAGGAAATGTGGGCACCAGTTTCGGAGACACTTACATTATGTGGATGAGAATCGACTTTGGGTGAACAGCCTCAAACATCAGTCTTCTAACATTTTTTTTTTATTGCTTCTGTTGCTGCTTATCCTTAGGGACCTTCTGGTGGCTGTACACAAGTCCTTTTATTCATGGATTCACACACGTAATAAAACACACACACACACACACAACACACACACACACACACACACACACACACACACACACACACACACACACCCGCGCGCGTGCATTTACATTTATGGTTGCTCCACCAACTCTGCTTCCTGCTGTTTTTTCTTATATGTTTTTTTTTTAAAGTGACCTCCTTTTTTTCCATTTTTCTTACTCTCTTCTTTTTCTTTCACCTGATTCTCACTCACCATGCACAGTCTCTCTCTATATATATTGTATTACTGATAGAAATTTGCATGCAGATTTTAATATAGTAAAGATTATACAGTGTTTAGGATTATCTATGCACTAATGTTTAATTGACTATGGACACTTCCATTCTGTGATAAGACTGTTTTTAATTACGGAAAAGAAAAGAAGCTGAAAACAAAAAACAAAAAAAAAAAAGAAGAAAATAAACCAACGAGTACATGCTACAATACTGGCAAACTGAATGTACAACAATGCAGCTATGGCTTGTAGATCTATCGATGTCACACACATCTACATAGCTAGGCCTACATTCAGGATCCACTTTCTCACAGTTCGGGCCGAGCAGGGGAGGTATCGACATCAGTTTGCCGTGAGACCAGTCGGCAGTGGAGACCTACATGCCTCCAATGCCACTCGTTGTGGTGATTACACCTGTTTACCCACACGATTTCGTCATATTTTGTACACATCTTTGGCGAAAAAATACGACGAATGCGATGAAAAAAAAAAAAAGAAATGCGATGAAATATCTAGGGGGGAAAATGAGTCTAAAAAGATCTAGAGGCGAAGTTCTTGAGCGATAATTGCATTTGTGGTTATGTAGCAAGAGGAGGGGGAGGGGGGAGGGGAGGGGCGGGGGGGGGGGGGGGGGGGGGGTGTGATCAAAGAACGACAACTCTAGCTAACTTCCGCACTCGAAATCTCATCGGGGTGTATCTGCTTCTTCGACAACAAGCCCTGAAACATCTAAATCAACCGGCGAGAGGGCATGAGTCTGTGCCAAAGTACGATGATGATTTATGAATCCAAGTAGTTTGTTTTAAAGAGCCTATCTTTACAGCAGTTAATGCACGATTAGATGGTTACTACGCAGGAGAAACTTCTGCAGTGTGATAGCAGATAAAAACGAAACGAATGTGTCCCCGATCAGCCCCCCCCCCCCCCCCCCCCCCCCCCCCCCCCTTCCCCCTTCCCCCCCTCCCCTCCCCCTGCTTTTACAGAAATTTAAAATTTTGTATACACCCTTTGTGGAAAATACGCACATTTTAAGTTAAAGAGTACACTAGTGGCAGTTTTAAGGTAAACGGGTCTGGATGACGTTCTGACAGTGCAAGTTCCAATTCTCATAGGCCTATCATCTTCCCTATCAACGACCGAGCCCAAACACAAAAAAAAACCCGTTAGTTTAAAAATAAATTGTGGCGCCTGGTTCAACGAGCACTGTCAGTGACAGGAAGAAAAATCAAATGCGTCCTTTCAGCTGCCTCTCCCAGAGAATCCACATCAACCCAGCGAGCTTTATAATTACATGAACTCATCTCACAGGCAGAAACCAGTGATCAGGGTAATGACAGGAGGTCACTCCCAAGAGTAGACCTAACCCGAATGGAGGGCACAAAGAGCATAAAACATGGTGCTGGTGTTGTTGATACGGGACCAGTGGGCTCTAGCTCGGAGGGAAACGAAAGATCCCGATCGGGCAGTGGGTTCAAGTCTCGTTTTGTGTTTGTTTGTTTGTTGTTTGTTTGTTCATTTTTGTTTGTTTGTTGAGATACATTTACTTCTTGTTCCTCAAACATTTTATAATGAAATACATTGAGAGTTGACAAGTGCGCAACAGAGGACTTCGCAGATTTCTACAAATAAGTGACACCTTTGTCAACTACACAATACATACTGATATGGGAAAGCAGCAGCAACAACAAAAACAAAATGAAAAAGTGAACAAGAAAAATGTAGACAGAAAGAAGAAAATAAAATGTTGTAATAATAATAATGATAAACAGTCAGAAACAACGAGTGGGCCAAGAAACAAAGTGAATCAAGTAAAAACACATCCTCAATCAGATTGTTGGTAAATGACTTTTCTTTCAAGTTTGAGCATTAGACGCAGTTATGCCCCTCATCGTGTATAATAATTATTTGCAACTTAGCCCATTGTCTTTCCTTGCGCGGACCATGATACACATTTTACAGTAAAAAATTACCATTTCTGTAAGACCAAAAGAGTACAAACTTGTGTACTAGTATCATACATTTAGAATGAAACAAAAAGAGATATTTTAACAATGCAAAGAATATTTTTGAAGGAGCCTACAAACATTAATACAATATCATATCTTTCTGGGTTGTTCCTCATAACAAATATTAATGAAACAAACCGTATCGCGTACATGGAACACTTCATATCAAATTCTGTTTTCGTTTTTTGGTGAACCATGTGAACTTTCTATCATGGGTGTGCACAATGGTGTGGTAGCTTCTGATTTGAAACATTAGAACGAATCTATACCGATTGTACCTCCTAGGCAATTAATTTACATCAGAGGATGTCTTTGCACAGTGTGGGAAGGGGAGGTGGAAGGGGATGGGGGTGAGGACGGATAGGGACAGGGTGTGTGATGTTGCGCATGAGTATTCGAGAGAGAGAGAGAGAGAGAGAGAGAGAGAGAGAGAGAGACATTACATAAAATGACTGCCATTGCATGTGATGACTGCATTTCTGCTTGTTATGACTCACCGGTTGTTAAGCGAGCTTCGCTCATCGCCCAATACAGAGCACAAGCCTTTGTTTTGTTTGCAGTTTTTTTTTCCCTCAGAAAGCGTTTTTACTCGATGACCTACCTGGTCATTCAGTGCAGTAAACAGCCATAGACAGGAACCATATCAGCCACTTTTTTTTTTTTTTTTTTTTTTTTTGGGGGGGGGGGGTCGTATCTTTTCCACTTACATGTGAAGAAGGAGAAGAAGAAGAAGAAAAGCAACAACAAGAAGACGAATTACGGAACAAACAAGAACAAGAAGAAGCAAAGAGACAGACAGACAGAGAGAGATAGACAGACAGATCACAGTGATCTCGGTTGCCTTTTATTATCGTCAAATATCGTCAATGATGAATAGACGTTGAAATAATCACTGAAGTAAACTGAATGTCATTACCAGGCCCAGCTCTGACGTAACCACCCCCAGGGGTCCAGACTGTACCAGGACCTGATCAAATTTACAGACACGCTCCGAGCCAGCCGTAGACCTTTCACACTTTGTCAATGCTCATTGAGAGTGAGGATGACATAAGTATGACGTCATGGAAGTGCATTTTGATTGAGGCTACGTGACAGAGCCCCGCGCTTAGCTCCCCTGAGACTTCATTCAGGGCTGTCCTTTATGCTTCGTTTCATTATGCATCCCAGAGATGTTTAGGACAGAGCTGTTTTTGTACCCTCCCTTTCCTGTCATGGTGTGATATCCTGACGGATTCATATCAGGGCTGTACCCTAAGCTTTCTTTCAGTGATATATCCGTGAGCGGTCTTGACAGGGCCAAATTCTTCGCTTCTTTTCATAAATATATCCCTCCGATTTCATTACAGAACCGTACTCTATGCTTCCTTTCATAATATATTCCTGAGACTTCCTGGCAACGGCTGTATTATCCATTTCTTTTCTTTCTACACACTCACGATGTTATGACATGGTTGACGACTGACCTCTTGAAAAGTCCATGAAATGACGTACTTTGATTTTCAATTTGATCACCTGTTAAATTCATCCTTGATCCCTCTCATTTTCTTTTTTTTCCTACAGTATCATTAGCTACATTTTTTTCCCTCCTACATACTGTCCAATAGTCCCTGTCCTCTCCCACCTGATCTTCTCTTTCGCCAACTTTTCCTTTTTTTTTTTTCTTTCTTCCTTTTTATATCGTCGGTAATATTCTAACATTGTGAAAGTTATCTCAATTAGATGTCTACCATCACATAATATACGTGTGTCTGGACATTTAACAAAATCTCACCTTCCTTTCGTAATGCATCCCCGTTGCTTCATCACAGGACAGCATTCTACACTTCGTTCATAACTCATTTAAGGTAATTCCATGACAGGCCTGTATTCTATGCTCCCTGTCATTAAATACCCTATCGAATTTATGAGAGTGTCGTTGCCAACGCTTCTTTTTATGGCATATCTCAAAGATATCGTGACAGTTCTGTATTCTATGCTTCTTTATTTGATTTATCCGCGAGACTTCATAACTGAACCGTTCTCCACACTTCCTCTCACATTTCATCCCTCTGTGTGTGTGTGTGTGTGTGTGTGTGTGTGTGTGTGTGTGTGTGTGTGTGTGTGTGTCTGGACATTTAACAAAATCTCACCTTCCTTTCGTAATGCATCCCCGTTGCTTCATCACAGGACAGCATTATACACTTCGTTCATAACTCATTTAAGGTAATTCCATGACAGGCCTGTATTCTATGCTCCCTGTCATTAAATACCCTATCGAATTTATGAGAGTGTCGTTGCCAACGCTTCTTTTTATGGCATATCTCAAAGATATCGTGACAGTTCTGTATTCTATGCTTCTTTATTTGATTTATCCGCGAGACTTCATAACTGAACCGTTCTCCACACTTCCTCTCACATTTCATCCCTCTGTGTGTGTGTGTGTGTGTGTGTGTGTGTGTGTGTGTGTGTGTGTGTGTGTGTGTGTGTGTGTGTGTGTGTGTGTGTGTGTGTGTGTGTGTGTGTGTGTGTGTGTGCGTGCGTGCGTGTGTGTGTGTGCGCGCGCGCGCACGCGCGCGTGTATGTATGTGTTGTTGTTGTTGTTGTTCTTCTTCTTCTTCTTCTCTTCTTCTTCTTCTTCATTTTCTTCAGTTTAACGTCTTCCCACTAAAAGTGATATCAGACGATGTGAGTGTGTGGAGTGTGCGCGCACGCATGTGTGTGTGTGTGTGTGTGTGTGTGTGTGTGTGTGTGTGTGTGTGTGTGTGTGTGTGTGTGTGTGTGTCTCTGTCTGCCTGTCTGTCTGTCTGTCTGTCTGCGTCTGTTTGAACATGTGCATGCCTGTATGATTCAATTACAATAAAAAAAATAAGCAACCCCTCCCCCCCCCCCCCCCCCCCCCCCCCCCCCCCCTCCGTACCTCGGGGAAACATTATTTACAGTGGGAAAAAAAATCCAATTACACAATATGTAAAACTATAAGGAGAGCGTCCAATGGACCACTTTGTCAGTTCTTGAGCACTGTCAATCATATATTGGATAGGTAGTACGATGCAGGTCAATTAATGTGTAGAAGGACGAACGGTTAACCACTCAGAAAAATGTTGAACAAATTTAAAGATAAATGCCAACTGAACTATGTGACAAACTTTCGCAAATTTCATAAAGATAAAACCAGTCATTTAATACTCTAGATAGAGACAGGGAACCGGACCCATCAGTTGAAATATCGTCACCAGTTTTGCTAATAACCTCCTTTGCTCTTGGACAGTAAATTAAAAGTTGTTCAACTCCAACTCTTTCTCCACACATACATGTAACATTTTTAATGAATTTTGTTCGAAGTGATTCAAACGCATTCTATGCATTAAGCTTTGTATTTCTCTATGTATGGAGGCAAGGTCGGGTCTTGATGAGGCCAATAGATTTTTTTTTCCAGAATTGGGTTCAATACACTTGTGGTAATAGTTATTTGAGAGTTAGAATCGGTGCATACTAGAATTTGACAAGAGTTGATAGAAAAACTCAAGACGTGGTGTAGAGACATCAAAATGGCAACAAGCTCAGCACTGAATATTGAAAAATGTCTACCAAGATGGTACAAACTTTTCCACTTTTAAATCAGGTATTATAAATGCTGCTCCTGTATCTAGATTATCTAGTGCTGAACCATCTGTATAGATTTTCAAATAGTTTTTTGTATGTATTTTCTAAATGAATATCGATGACATTTTTCAATGTATAAGGTGGATCCGTTTTGGGACATTTGCATAACTTGTATCAAAGGTAGCTTTGGCTTGCTCCATCTTGGAAAAGGGAAAAAGGACAGCTTATTAGCAATTTTTGTTTCGTTTATATTAGAATCTTTTAGGAGGTTAGAGGCAAATGACTGGACTGATTTTGTAGATGGTATCTTCTGGCCCGTTTCTACGAAACCTATTTCTGAATTTAAGGATACTTAATTTGTACAGAAGTCATCCTGTGAAAGACTCTTTAATATCAATTTTGAAGCACATGCTTTTCGTAATGCTTTAAGAGGCAATATTCCGATTTCATTGTATGTTCCTATGTACGGTGTATGTGTGGGAATTCCAAGAGCAAGGTTGTAAGCCTTGCAGTCAGTATTCTGTAGCTTATTTAATATATATTGTGGTGCGCTGAAAAAGACTTCTTGAGCATAGATTAATCGTGAACGCACGAGAGCAGTAGATAATAAGGTTAAAGTATGTGTGTCTTGCCCCCACCGTTGTTTGTTTATAATTTTCAACAAGTTAAAAACTTTCCTTTGCTTTATTTAAAAACATATTCAATATGTACATTCCAAGAAAGTTTGGAGGTTAAAGATACACCTAGGAATTTAACAGCTCTTATATACTCTAAAGCAGTGCCATCCAAAGTAAATGAAGGGAGTTTCTCCGGGTCATATCCAGCATTGAAGAGCATAATATTCGTTTTTTCTGCTGAAAGTACAAGCCCGTTTTCATTTAAAAAGCTAACAATTTTATTCAGTTCATATTGGTATTTAATTCGTATCTAGTCTAGCCATCTTAAAGGAGTTTTTCTTTTCATAGTTACCTTCATCCATAGGCATATATCATCAGCAAACTGTGATAACACTGTATCTTTTTACATTGGCCTTTGGGTAAATCTGCCATTAAGATATTGAATAAAATAGGGGAGATCACCGATCCTTGCGGAAGACCCATTTGTAATTTTTCTTTGATTTGAATATACATGTACTATTCTTGTTTGAATGGTTCTATTTTCTAAAAATGACTCTACAAAATTATACATCTTACCACTTATTCCAGTTTTCAGTTTATATAAGAGTCTTTTATGCCATACTTGCTCGTATGCTTTCCTTATATCAAAAAAGGTTGCAAGGATATTTTTTCGTCGCGCGAATCGTTTGACATGTGTGGTCAGTTTGACAAAGTGTTCTATTGTTGATCTACCACTTTGAAATCCAGCTTGATTAATAGGTATAATCTGATGCTTATTGCAATAATGAACTAATCTTTTTAACATGATTCTTTCCATCAGTTTACATGTGTGTGATGTTAAAGCTATTGGACGATAAGTATTAATATTTGAGCGCGGCTTCCCATGTTTATGAATTGGAACGATAACGGACTGTTTCCATACTGAAGGTATTTTGCCATCATTCCAACATTTTTCAATACAAAAATGAAATGAATGTGTAACATTTGGTGGTAGGTGGCACATTTCATTTGAAATGCCCATCCAGACCTACCCATGTTTTCTTGTTACCTAGGTCAGAGAACATTCCTCAACTTCTTGAAGTGTTATGGGGCGTAACATAGTGGTTATGAAAAGGGTCTGGTTTGCTATAGATAGCTTTTTTTTTTCCCTCTTGTTCTCTATGTAATGTGCTTTGTATTGATAAAATCTCCATACAACTGTTTTTATCAAATATGAAAACAAATGCTTTTGCATTTTCATAATTTGATGGAAAATTTGAGATGTGAAGTTTAATGGGGCTTTCAGGTAACAAATTCCATTCTTTATCGTTTTAATTTTTTTCCCCATACCTTTTGTAAATCTTTATGATTTGAAATCTCGTTTTTTACAAAGGAAGGAAGACCAGTATTTTCGTTTAACTTGTGCTTTTATTATATTAAAACTGCTTTTTTTTTTCTCAAGCATGTTTTCAGCGCGCCCAGGCCCTTTACATCGTAAGTACTCTCTCAGTTTTATATTCTTCTCTTTTTTGGCCTCTTCACAAGTCTTGTTCCACCACACATTACCCGTATGCTTTTCTGAGTTCACAGACTTGATCTTCGGAATTGACTGGTTGGCTGCAGACAGTAACGCATTTTGAATCCGATCATATAATCATTTCATCAACATCTTGGGTATTTAATAATAATGGCTCTATGTAAAATGTTCGTAATAGGTGTGTAAATTTATTCCAGTTTGCAAACTTATAGTTATATTTTGGTATCATTGAAAAGATAAAGTGATGAATCAACTATATTCTCAAGAAAACGATTGCTTGACATTGACTGGCAGTCTTTTTTCCCAGAACGGCGAATGAGCGTTGAAATGACCGTAGCCGCCATCTTGTGTGTGTGTGTGCCATGTGTGTGTGTGTGTGTGTGTGTGTGTGTGTGTGTGTGTGTGTGTGTGTGTGTGTGTGTGTGTGCCGATCGGAAACAAAGGGTGTATCCAAGAAGTGATTGACCTTTTGCGGAGGTCTGCGCACTTCCGAGTGATTAGATTTTTTTTTCATTTTGATTCTTTGTTTGTTGTTTGTTTGTTGTCTTAATACTTGCCACTGTTCTTAGCCAACTGACACTCTATCACCGGGAAGGCAGTCTGATTTTTCTCATAGAGAAATCCGCTGCAGTGAAGAAGTTACACAATGCAGTACAACGCAATACAATACAAAGTAAGATGCAACAATACAAGGCGATTCAATGCAATTTCTTTGGAGCCGCGTTAAAAATGTAACCCCTTGATTGTTAAACCTCGCTGAAAGCCGATCAGTGTGCACTGGTAAGTATGTTTTGTGGTGTGTCTATAGGATCATACAGTTAGTTTACCCGAAGAAAGTGATACTGTCCCATCGAAAGGAAAGAAGCCACAACAAACGATAGTTTTGGGGTAGCTTGATCTGTCTACCCTTTCCCATCACAAGAATGATAGGATGTGTCACTTGAGATCGTGTTTATCAGTAGGCCTAGCGTGTCAGTGGCGGTCAACTGGTCAATTGATGTACGTCGGTTCAACGCATTTAAGGAGAGAGAGAGAGAGAGAGAGAGAGAGGAGAGAGAGAGAGAGAGAGAGAGTCGTTATTGTTTCTACGTTGGGGTCCAACGCGTAAAGAGTCTTCGATTGTTTGTTTGCTTTTGTTTTTTTTTGTTTTGCTTTGCTTTCGTCTGTCTCGTAGCCCGTGGGCCCTAGTGCCAACTGCTCCCATGCTGCTCATTCTGTCTCCCCTAAACACCCACGTCCTGGTGCAACCAGTCGCTGCGTCAGCACTTTACAGTTCGTAGGGAGCCATCAACATTAAGTCTATATGAGACAACCCACTGATGGATACACTTAATTTCTGCCGACCCACCTCCGTGGCGATTACCTGGTGCCTGTTCTTATCCAGCATACGCAAAGCAACATCGGGCGAAGTCCCTTACTGACGACAATAACGGCTTAGTCACATGGCTGTCTCCCTCCGGAGGGTGCCTCCACCTCCATTCAATGACGGCCCTCATGAAGGTGTCAGTACCAACAATTTCTGACACGCGCACTCGCCATTGATTCGGGTGGGGGTGGAAATCACAACAGACGTCACAACGAAAGGGGATGAAGGACTTCGGACTTCGACGCCTTTCGTTGTGTGTGTGTGATGATGATCAGTAAGGATGAGGATGATGCAGGTGATGTCTTGGGAGAGCCAGTCTAGTCAGAGACTGGATGACGGTGCTGTATTCTACCCGTTCTTTCGATAATATAGCCTGGTGTCAACCAGGCCCAAAAGACGCAGACACGTGCAGTGTTGGTGAGGGAAATTGACTGACTGTCAGATACGCATCCGTTACATACAACGAAACTCGACTCTGAGGTTCTAGTCTCCCAGTTTGAGCCCATATTGCACATTCAGTTCTGGCGAGAGCACCAAAAGCCAAAGTGTCCCACAAATAAATGCCTCTGGTTGGAATCGAACGCTTGAACTCCTTGTTCGGAACACTTCGACGCTAACCAAAACGCCAAGGCGGCTGATTTTTCGATTGATTTTCAGCTTTTTTTTTTCGGTAATGTTGCAGTCATTCGCGGGTATTTTGGCCAAATGGACCTTTTATAAAACTTTTAACCTGATCTAATCAGATGAGCTTTCGTAACCGTTAATGAAACTGACCTCCGGGGTTTTCATACAAACACCGCGTTCATTTAGACAAGCAGTCGAAGTGGAAAACCCCCAGAGCCGCACAGGCGAAGTAATTACATGCTTTGTTCGTTTTCAACAAAGTCAGACATATGCTGATTGCCTGACGAGCGGTAATCTGGGCTTCGATTTATTACTTTTTTTCTGTCCTGCATTGCATGTGCCAGTATTGTCCCCATCCCGGTGTAGGACGCCAAAAGGACTCTACCGCCAGAAACACTCTAGGGTCAACCCGGCGGCCGCCAGAAACACTCTAGGGTCAACCCGGCGGCCGCCAGAAACACTCTAGGGTCAACCCGGCGGCCGCCGCCTCTAGGGTCAGGCGGCCGCCAGAAACACACTCTAGGGTCAACCCGGCGGCCGCCAGAACACTCTAGGGTCAACCCGGCGGCCGCCAGAAACACTCTAGGGTCAACCCGGCGGCCGCCAGAAACACTCTAGGGTCAACCCGCGCGGCCGCCGCCAGAAACACTCTAGGGTCAACGAGGCGGCCGCCAGAAACACTCTAGGGTCAACGAGGCGGCCGCCAGAAACACTCTAGGGTCAACCCGGCGGCCGCCAGAAACCACTCTAGGGTCAACGAGGCGGCCGCCAGAAACACTCTAGAGTTACTGTGGCATAAGATCCTGATACGTCTCTTAACCCCAAAAAGCACTCTAGTAAATAAGGGGCACAACTCGCAAGAAATTTTTGAGTTATCTACCTTGATAATTTCTTTCCAAACTGATTTTAACAACCTGCGGAGTTTAAGGAGCGGAGTGATAATGTTTTTGTTGTGTAAGTAGCTATGTGTGTGTGTGTGTGTGTGTGTGTATGTGTGTGTGTGTGTGTGTGTGTGTGTGTGTGTGTGTGTGTGTGTGTGTGTGTGTGTGTGTGTGTGTGTGTGTGAACAGCATGTTTACCATGAAGGATTATAGTTGCAGACCTCCAATTTGGCAGGTACGTATTTCTTATGGTAGAAGTCTACTTTTTGGGGTTACAAAGTTGTATGAGAGATCGTTAGAGCAATCACAAATTAAATCGTATTTTTAGAGCGAAATAATCAAGGGAGCGAATCATTATTGGTTACGCATCGACGTCGCACTTTCGAATTTTAGCCAAGTGTTGTTGGAGTGCTGTTGGTGATGATAGCACTAGAGGTTATGCAACAGCTGTTGCTGTTGTTGATGGAGATGTTGGTGTGGGTGTTGTGTTCGATGGTGCTGGTGTTGCTGTTTTTGGCGTTGTTGGTGATGTGGATGTTATTGGTGGTCATATGGGTTTCTTTCTGTTCGTGATTGTGGTGATGGTGTTGTTGCTGCTGATAGAGGAGTTCCTTTGTTCGAGTCGTTGTTGCTGGTGTTGGTCTTGGTAGTGGCGACATTTGTTTGTTGTTGCTGACACTTGTTTTTTGGTTGTGATTTGCTCTTGTGCACTTTTGTCATTTGCTATAGTTCTCTATTAGCGGTGGTGATGTTGATGTTGGTAATGTTGCTGTCAATGTTGTGCTCGCATTGGTGCTGTTGTGGGATCTACTTGTCGAAAATGGTGTTGTCAGTGTTGTTGTTGGCATTGTTTAGAAGTGGTAGTGGTTGGTGGTGGTGGGTGGTGGTGGTGGTGGTGGTGGTGGTGATGTTGTCGCTGTCTTAGTGTAGCTGTCAGTATTTTGCTGGCGTTGATGTTGGTGTTGTCGTGGGTGTACTTGTTCAAGATGGTGCAGTTATAGCTATGTTCATTGGTGCTGTTTTCAGTGTTGTTGTTGGTTGCGGTGGGAGGAGATGATGTTGTTGCTGTTGTCAATGTTGCTATCGGTGTCCTGCTGCCGTTGGTGTTGTTGTGGGTGTACTTGTCGAAGGTGATGAAGTTGGTGTTCTTGTTTGTTGAGTTTTTCAGTGATATTATAGTTGGTGGTGGTGGTGGTGATGTTGCTATTGTTAGTGTTGCTGTCAGTGTTTTGCTAACGTTGATGTTGGCGTTGTTGTAGGTGTAGTTATCGGAGATGGTGTTGTTTGTAGCTCTTGGTTCGGGGGGGGGGGGGGGGGGGGGGTTGTTTTTTTGTTTGTTTGTTTGTTTTTTTTGGGGGGTTTTTGCTTGTTTGTTGTTTGGAGTGTGGGAGTCGGTGGCACTACTGAACTTATCGATGCTTATGTTGTTGGTGGTGGTGCTGTAGGTGCTGGCGTTGGTGTTGTTGTCAAGTGTGTACGTATTATTGATGTTGGTGCTATTATTATTATTATTCCATTTTCCTCTTTCACAGGGAAACACATGTAGGGGAGATCATCCTAACAGTTCTGAAAAATCTTACGTAAATCATTTGGGTATTTTTCTACCCACTACTTGTAAATAGCAATACAGAAGTTATATCTTTTATTTTGTTTGTCGATCGCCCATCACACTTTGAGACCAGTTTCAGGATGAAGTAGTACTAGGTCATCAACTTCGTTGAAAATTGTCTCAAGTATCATTTTTGCAGTTTTTGCCTGATGGCCGTTTCATTATAACCCCCACACAAGGGCAACCATACTCGATTTAATCGTTAGTAACTTGTTATATATTGAACCTATCCATGAAAGGATACAAAGTTGGAATCGTTATAAAATTCCCAGAGCAAATTTTAGCGAAATATTCTAGGAAATAATGGAGTTTGCGGTCAAATGTTTGGTGCACTGGGTAGTTTTCTACCCATAACTGACGTGAGGGTTAACATTGTCTCATAGTGCATGTCAGTGACCGTTTTGCTGTATACTGTTTGAGTGCTTAAATAAGAACTGGCATTTTACTCTCTGTGTGTGTGTGTGTGTGTGTGTGTGTGTGTGTGTGTGTGTGTGTGTGTGTGTGTGTGTGTGTGTGTGTGTGTGTGTGTGTGAGGCATACATGTGCGACTTTGAAAAGTCTTACTGTTCCGCGCTTTTGGTCGACTAATAACATCGATCGATGTGAATATCAAATCTATCCATTTGATGTTCACATCGATCGCTACAATTCATTAAACAAACACGCAGAACATTGCTATCACCATCATGGATGTAAATCCAGTTCTTCACATCATGTGTGAGCGCATGCAAAAGCTGGATACGCGGATAGGCTCGCACTCTTGGCCTGCAACAAAGGTCGTTGGGTCAGATCTGATCTCATAATTATTTGGAAATCGTTTGGCGTCCATCCATACCACATGCTCGACCAAAGCAGCCAAACAAGCCGATCTTAAAAAAGAAAAACAGGAAGGACAAACCTTCACTCCAATCTGCATGTGCTCAACAATGTTATTGTGCTTATCATCCAACTTTACTTCAACATAAAATTAACGAAAAAACACACACACACACACACACACACACACACACACACACACACACACACACACACACAACCATTTTTCAGTCTTTCGTAACATTTAGAACATGAACAAAACAATTTGGAAAAAAAGATTTTAACTGAAAAAAAATGTTGATTTTCCTTGAACGTCAATCTTGACAATCAAAATTTATATTTAAATGTTGTATCACTTCTTTGAACCGTAAATTCAAAATCATTATCAAAGTATGGCTGTTCCTCGGCCATCTAAACGGCAACAACTGAAATACACGTTTAGAGAAGATGGAGAAAGAAAGTACCTTTTCACACTCATTGCTAACCCCCCCCTCTCCCCCTCTCCCCTCCCCCCCCCCCCCCCCCCCCCCCCCCCCCCCCTCACAGGTGGTCCTTAATGAACCATACGTTTTCGAAGTTGTAGGCACGCTTCTGCTTTTTGTACTCAAATAACCTGGAAAATTTTGGAATTTGGGGGTATAGAATGCCCTTGAGCAGCTCATTCACTGAAATTTTTTCCTAGGATTATGTATGTAAAAAGATCGCGTAGCTACAACTTGGACGGAGTATGCTCAATTCAGGTCCACCTTCAAAAGAAGTATAGTAGAAAACTTTACTTAACGTTTACTCAGCCTACTAACTATATGACAAGAGGAAAATAAGGAAAGGAAAGGATAGGTGGAAGATAATTGTTATAAAATTGATTCGTAAAAGGAAACAATAAACAAATGTAGTTAAAACCAAATAAGCAATCTAGGAATTGACAGAAATGCCTTAGAAGAGCCTTAAAGTAAAAAAGGTAAAACAATTAAATGAAATAAATCAGGGTATGGCAAGCTACCTGCTGAGTGTGTGTGTGTGTGTGTGTGTGTGTGTGTGTGTGTGTGTGTGTGTGTGTGTGTGTGTGTGTGTGTGTGTGTGTGTGTGTGTGTGTGTGTGTGTGTGTGTGTGTGTGTGTGTGTGTGTTGTGTTGATTATACATGATAACGACACATGCTCATTAGAGCAGAAAATGAAGTACGCCTACTAAAACAAGACCCACATCCTGCAAACAACACACCCAACCACACACACCAATTATCCTTTAACAGACCCAACGTCCACGATGTCCCTGCACAAGCATCACCGAGAAAAGGAGAGACAGATGTGCGAGAGTCCGTAGCAGGGGGTATGGGAGAGCATGCAATGGCTTGTGGCCTGCTTGTCTTGGTGGAATCCAAGACCACTGTCCTAAGAGAGTGGCCTTTTCACACTAACTACTCTCTCGTAAAGTGCACACATGTTGCTGAGGTTAACAGCCTGGTTGTCGACATTGATGTCTGCTGGTTGATAAAAGGCATGATTTGTATGGGATCCAGCGTCTAGACTTTCCAGTAGCAGTGAAAAAGTAGATTACAGTTTGAAGCAATGTTGCCAGGCACATTATCTCAACAGCTGTTCCCCAACTGCGAACTCTTTCCATCCCAGAACTATTCAAACAAGCTTCAACGTCTGTCCCTATGTATCCAGAGAATGCCTTGGGGTTCTGACGCATGAACGAAACTGGGCACGCTCCAAGTTCTTTCATGGTACCTGGGAACCCGTGATTTCAAGACTGACAGCTCTTAAAAAACAGTTACATCATCTATAATGGAGTTGGTACTTTCTGTGGAATGCCGATATGGCATATCTTTCGGTGCTGACCGTCCAAACCCGAATACACTGAAGCGCTCTCCAAATTTTGTCCGTTGGATTAATTATTGCTTTCTTAGCAGGTGTCTCTCCAGTCACGGTGATGTCTTCAGTTGTTTTAGAGCTGTTGTGTGATTTTTCAGTGTTTTGTATATAAATGCCGCTTGTCGAGGGGAGCTGCTGTCCTGGGGGACCAGTCAGTCAGTTTCAGCCTGCTGTCTATTTCCTGAAGGGAGCTGCTGTCCTGAGGGAGCACAGTCAGTTTCAGCCTGTCTATTTCCTGAAGGGAGCTGCTGTCCTGGGGGAGCACAGTCAGTTTCAGCCTGTCTATTTCCTGAAGGGAGCTGCTGTCCTGGGGGAGCACAGTCAGTTTTCAGCCTGTCTATTTCCTGAAGGAAGCTGCTGTCCTGAGGGAGCGCAGTTTCAGTTCAGCCTGTCTATTTCCTGAAGGGAGCTGCTGTCCTGAGGGAGCACACCAGTCAGTTTCTGCCTGTCTATTTCCTGAAGGCAGCTGCTGTCCTGGGGAGCACAGTCAGTTTCAGCCTGTCTATTTCCTGAAGGAGAGCTGCTGTCCTGGGGAGCACAGTCAGTTTCAGTTTTCCTGAAGCCTGTCTATTTCCTGAAGGAGCTGCTGTCCTGAGGGAGCGCAGTCAGTTTCAGCCCTGTCTATATCCTGAAGGAAGCTGCTGTCCTGAGGGAGCGCAGTCAGTTTCAGTTGGCAGCTGTGAAGTTGAAGCTGACAATGAAGTACACACAGATGTTTGAAGTATGGCTTTTAAGTTGACCCCACTTGCCTTGTTTTTCAGTATAACACCTTTGCTTGCCAGCTCATATGTACCACTGGGCAACTGCCTTACTGTTTCGTAAAGACCAAACCAAGCATCGTCGTCAGTTTTCCCACCCTTGCGATCTGCTAGACGCAGATTAAAAACAGCAATACAGCATCTCCAGCTTCAAATTTGATTCCTGCTTTTCTTTTACAATACTGTCGCTTTTGCCGTTCCTAAACCTGTCCAATATTCACCATAGCTTCCTTTGTTGCCCTTTTTTTTCCTAAGGGTTTCCATCTGAAGGACACGTTTCCTTATGTTTTCGTATGAATCATCAAGATGCTCTCTGGAATTTTCCGCGTTTTCAACCAACCCGTTCTCGCGGAGATGCTCTCCTGAGAGAGAGCAGTCAGTTTCAGCCTGTCTACTTCCTGACGGGGTGCTGCTGCCGTGGAGGAGCACAGTCAGTTTCAGCCTGTCTACTTTCTAAGGGGTGCTGCAGTCCTGTAACATCAAAAAAAAAAAAAAACGGGGAATGCTGTGTTGAAGCATGTTTGCTTGCTCGAACAGCAAAGAGGAAGCCTGGAAGCGCACGTGACCAGTCTTGTACGAGTGAGAAGTGCATCATGTCCTGAATTGTTCTATTGCTTCTTTCAACCAGACCATTAATTAGCCTGTGGGTGATAAGGACTTGTAATTTTCTGTTTGGTGCCTGTCAGTCTGTGGAGTTCCGTGGATACACTGTTCACAAACTCGCGACCTCTGTCGTTAACCTGGATATCCGCACATCCTTGCCGACAAATGCAGTTATACAAAAAAGTTTGTCATCCCTTCAACAGTTTTTCTGTGCAAGGCTTCTGCTTCGGTCCACTTTGTGAAATAGTCAACAGCGACCACCATGCAAGTGAATCCATCTTTGGATCTTGGCAGTGAACAAATATCGACCCAATTTGGAACCATACACGTGCTGGCACTTCGACGGGATTAAGTTGGTCTAATCTTTATCGAAGTCGGGGTCTCTCTGCGTTGGCAGCGTTCACAGCATTTTATATAATCCCTTACATTTTTCCGGATGCCCGCCCACCCCACTCTTGAAGCAGTTTTTTTCCTTGTCTCATCAAAGGCAAGATGACCCGCAGGAGCCTTCGATTCCAAACTGTCACCAAGCTCTTCGTGTGCACCTGACACAATTCTCTGGCGCTCCATCTTGTCTGTGATGACTCTCAGAGAGGTATCTGTGTGAGACACACAAAATGACCATTTAAGAAATAAGGAAATGATTGAATGAATGAGACAGAGACAGAGAAATAGATAGATAGAAAGGCTCTC
>JADBJO010001204.1:250000-257500 GCA_016801955.1 Conus betulinus | reverse complement strand
GCAGCCCCGGCGCCGGCAATCCACAGGGAGCAGTCAATGTCAAGTCGTCAAGAGGCAACCCACCGGAGGAGACACTGCACTGCTGCCGAGTCACCTCGGTGGTGTTCAGTGGCGCCTGTTCTGATCTAACATACGCAGGACACCACCTACTAAGCCCCCTACTGACGACAATAATTGCTTAGTCGCGGAGCCGGCGTGAGTGAGCTCTCCCTCCGGAGGGCGCCACCACGTCCGTCCAACGACTGCCCCCATGGACTCGCCGATACCAGTGACCCCGACGGAACCAAACCAAGACCACAGACGTGGAGAGGACGCCGAAAAATGAGGTCACCATGAGAGCAGGGCATGAAGGGCCACAGAATTTTTGAGACATTTTTTTTTTTATGCTGATCGATGAAATGGGGATGATTAAGATGATGCTACGGATTTCCATTTCGGTCTGAGACTACATGACAGGGCTGTACTCTACGCTTCCTTTCATAATATATCCCGGTGTCAACCAGGCCCGAGAGATACAGGCACCTGCAGTGTTGGTCAGGAACTTTGAGCAACACTCTCAGAAACGCATCCATTAAGTGGATGAAACTTGACTGTGTGGTCCCAGTCTTCTCGACTGAGCCCGCAGCAAACTCAACTCTGGGTAGGAGCCGGTCGGGGCGGGCAAAAAACCCACATGACTCTGATGGGATTCGAACCCACGACCTCCCAGCCGGGAGTCCGCGACGCTAACCACTTCGTCACGGCGGCTGGTTGTTGTTGTTGTTGTTGTTGTTGTTGTTGTTGTTGTTGTTGTTTGCGTTCCTGGGATGAACACTCCCAGGGTCATCCCATAATTAAAAAAGGTGAGAGAATTGCGTGTGTGTGACAGTTTTCAAGAATCCCGCCATGTAGGCAGTCACACTCCAGCTTCAGGGGATTTTCGCCCTGTATCCAAAGGTTGCTAAAAGAGCTTATCATTGCTGAAGATATTCTCTGCTAAACATCTGCGTTGCAGTAACAACGTTTTTAATGTACCCTGAGAGTTCTGGCCAGAATCGACGGTAATGACAACAACCTTTGCCCCAGGGTATTTTGTTACTTTTACATTTGTCCACCACAGAGATTCTGAAGTTGAGTTTACCCTCTACTCGACGCTGATGTACAAACACTTGCCGTTTGAAAAAAAAATGCAACTTTGTATGTAAAATGCAAAATGTTCATGAAAAACTACTTGCAAGCCGTCATTTATACTTTCAGATTTTTTCAAACTTTACATAAGCTTGTGGCTTGTTGTTTGCTTATATGTCTGCTATGTGTTATACATGCATTTATTGAATAAAGTAATGTTCATTTTAAAAACAAAAAGTAAGAATAATAATGATAATTCTAACTCGTCAAATATTTAGTATTCATATGAACGAACTTGGTTCTGAATGGAGCTAACTCGCAATGCGATGCTATATGTATGTGGTAAAAAGATGTTTCTACAACGTGTTTCATAGGTGACTTTTTTGTCGTCTTTTTAATGTTAGCGAGAGTTTCAGAAATTCTAGTCCACCAAACTGTAATCTAAAAACATCAAACTACCATTACCGACAACAACAATAACAAAAAATTCAATGCAAAACTCCTAGCCAACGGATTTGCTAGGTAGCGGAGCTTGGCCTCCTGATTTTCCATTTCACCATTCACCGTGTGTTTCGTCACTTTTAGTCTAGATCGATTTAAAAACACACAAAATACCATAGTATGATATTTATAAACACATTAAGACACTAGAAATACATTATTCATACATTATTCATAATCAGAATCTAATAAAGGAAAGTACACAAGCCAGCCCTTCAACGTCAAATAGAAACTTCTTTTGCCACACGAACCAGGCTTTGTAATTTTTGTAAGTTGAAGAGAGTACGATAGATTTTAGTAAATGAAAAAAATTAAAGCAGACCGCGTTTTAGGATAATGACACTATCACCATAGGCTCTAGTTTCGCCTTGCTGGTAGTGTTGTGGATACAACTAACACTACTGCCACTGCAAGACTAGCGGCTATGACTTACTGGTTGTGAGTTCAGTTGGTGCCTGCTCACCTTTTCCCCTTTAAGAAATATATGGAGTATCCCATCCCGCAGATGAGAATTGCTGGGCTGACCTCCTGGAAGTGTGTGTGTGTGTTTTTTTGTTTGTTTGTTTGTTTTTTTTTTTTAATTTTTTTTTTTTTTTTTTTTTGCGCTTGCCTTTCCTACACAATTGGCTGGATATCTCTTATTTTGTAAATAATCATGAATTTCATCAAAATCACGCGCCATCATTTTATTATTCAAGTAAAATAACTAAGCGACTTTATATTTTTTTATGTTAATAGTTATCCCCCTTTTAGCTTAGAGTCGTTTTCGCGTAATAGAGTGCTTTTGGCGGCCGCCAAGATAATTCTAGAGTGTTTCTGGCGAACGCCACAATGACTCTAGAGTGTTTTCTGGCGGCCGCTGGGTGACTCTAGAGTGTTTCTGGCGGTGGAGTCTTTTTGGCATGTTACACCGGCTGGCTATCATACGAATAGAGCGGGCGTTTAGCCCGCCACCCCATATCCAGACTCTCTCCACCCACCTTCCACACTACCCACCCACCATACACATACCTCCCCTCTCCCATCCTTACCCCTACCCCACCTCGCCCCCTCACCCTGCCTCCATCCTTTTCCCAAACACGGGTTTGGGCTACTGCTACTTGGTAACCTTTGTTCTCTGTTGCTTTATTATTCCTGTATACTTTAATTGTGTCTTTATTAATTCACTTGTTATTGTGTTTAATTCTTCATTTATCTTTTCTTCATCGTCGTGTGTTGATGTTGATGTTGTCACGTAAACTAAGATGTCTCTAAGGTCACACACTATGACAAAGAGAATAGGCTAGGCACCAGTTGTGTGGAACAAACTGAAACATGACATGCAGTCCGTGTCCAATGATCAACTCAGTAAAATTAGGGTTTTTTTTTTTTTTTTTCAATTTGAAAAATAACTCTCAATTTGCATGATGTCGTTCAGAAAAAAAAGTGTTTCGGTTTATTTCAGGTCTGTCTAAGTTCCTATTGATCATCATCCAAATCGTTCTTTTCCCTTGCTTCTTCCTTTCTTTTCATAAAAGTGAGTAGTTAAAAAGTACAGTTTTCCTAAAGCATCTTCACTCTTTGCTCAAAAGATTTCCAAAATATCTTTGATGTTCCTTCAACTAAACATGCGTCCTAAGCTTCCCAATTTGAAGATGAAGTACTGTGTTGTCAACTGTGATATTCCCATTCGTTTCATGGTCTGGTAACCTAACTTTTTTCCCCTCTCTCAATCGTCATGATTCGGATCAGAAATCGAGCTTTTTCAGGCTGATATGTATCATCAGCTGGCAGTGGAAAGCCTTCATCTTTAGTTATCAGAGATTTACCTGTCTTTCATCATCAAAGAGAGACAGAAAAGAAGATGGCTTGAGCAGCACCTAGACTTCAACAAGGATACGTACTACCTGCTGCCTGGACCTAGTGAGCATTTTGAGACAGGACAGGGCACTCCAGACTCATGTTCACAAAATTCCACGTTGGCGAGTCTTCAGGGTACCCATGCGGTACAGCCCCAATAACTGTGAAACACTTCCTACAGGACTGTCCCACACATAAAAAGCTAAGAGCAGAGACCTGGCCTGCTGACACATCGACGAGGGAGAAGCTCTATGGATCTCTGGAGGGCCTCCGCCGTACAGCAGCATTCGTCAGTGCCTCTTGGGTCTGAGTATATGAAGAAGAAGAGTTATCTTGCCTGCCTGAGCATATAGCTGTGAATCTTGTCTCGACATCGTGTCCAGAACCAACCCCACAGGGCACAATGGAGGGTAGTCGCGACATAGGCAGAAGCCGACCGAGGAAGTCGTGGATGAATAATCTGGAAGAGGTTACAAGTCTTCCTGTCAGGCGCATGTCGCACGACAATGTTTACAGGTGAAACGCCCATCCAGAGGAGACCTGCCCAGTGTAAAGTTATGACTGTTTTGCAGCTGTTTCTTTACAGGTATGTCACATGGCAAAACACCCGCAGCAAAATGTCGCTTGTGCCAATGGTTGCACAATGTTGCCGAGTGCTCAAGTGTTGCTCAAAATTAAACGTCAGTGAGATCCTTCTACTTTGGTTGGTTGGTTGGTTGGTTGGTTGGTTGGTTGGCAGGCATGTTGATCGATTGGTTGGTTGGTCGGTTGGTTGGTTAGTAGGTTGGTTGGTTGGTTAGTGGGTTCGTCGATCGATGGGTGGGCTGGTTGGTTGGTTGGTTGGTTTGTTGGTTGGTCGATCGATGGGTAGGCTGGTTGGTTGGTTGGTTGGTAGGCTGGTTGGTTGGTTGGTAGGTTTGGATGGTTGGTTAGTGGGGACAGTCGGTCGGTGAGTGGGTGGGTTGGTTAATTGGTTGATTGGTTTCGTGTATGTTTCTTTCAGTCTTTAAGAGTGCGTCAGGCGGGAAGCACAGAACATTCCGCACCGTGTGCGTGTTGCAGCAATGTTGTTTTAGATTATTGCATGATTTACACCGCACTGTTTTGTGCCTGGCTGAAAAGAGAAAACTGGAGATTCGTGGACTCCTCGGTGTCAAAATGTCTTTTATGTCACAACCACGACATTATGTCATAAGATCAGGGGTGAAATAGGAGGGGTAGGCGGGCGGTGAGGGTGTGTGGTGTGGGGTGGGGGTGGGGGGGGGGGGGGGGGGGGGGGGGGGGGGGAGGGCGGCGGTGGGCGAAGGGTGTGAACACGTCATCAGTAATTCTTCCGCTCTACATTGTAATGGGACATTTTATCAATAGTGTGGTCTCGCAGTTTCAGGTCTGCTTTCACATGTTTTCAGTTCTCCTTGTTAGGAAATCTACATTTCAATCGGGCAGTAAACTAATTTCAGTCGCGGGATGAAAGGGCGTAAATTCGAATCTTGTCAGAGGTTTTCACGTAGTACGCAGAACAAAAAAGTACACTGTGTTTGCATTTCTGCTAAGCGATTTGGTGTTGTAAGAAACGTTGGCTTAGGGTTATGATCATGTAATCAATTTCATCAAGAAAGAAACAAAAAACAAAGAACAAAACAACAAAGATAATCATATCAAAACACACACAAAACGTAATGCAAAGATCAAGTAACTCATTTTTCAAACAAAACAAAAAAAAAACAAAAAACACATTTTTTTTAATAGACAAAAACAAACGAACAAACATCGATGATAAGCATATAAAAAAACCAAACAAACAAGCACTCAAGATGCTTAAATAAAAATCGAGAGAAAATTAAGTGCAGGTAAATCAGTTTTCGGTCGCCATGAAAATGACCAAGCACAGATGTGAAAAGGAAAAGGGACGAAGTGAGGAGCAGTGGGGTGAAGAGAAGGGGGAGAAATGGAACGAAAAACGGGCGGTATGAAATCCTTCATACGACGGCATTACGGAAACTGTTGAATATCGGTAATGTGAACAGAACGATTTGTTTCCATCTGTTCGTAGTCACCTTTCGTTTCCTGGATGAGACCCTTCAGTATATCATAGCTGGTTGTGGTTGTGGCAGTGAACCTTCGGTATCTAACAAAGAACATGTTCTGTAATTCTGTAATTTTCTCTATACCACGGGGGGTAAAATCACAATCCAGGAAATACCCAAAAAGGCCAGTGAAGAGCAAGAGCAGAAACGTGAGAATGTGATGCAAAGAAATCATGACTGAAGGGCATATTCAATATACGGTGGCCGGACAAAATCAATGAGTTGTGGCAGGGGGCAGGGCAGGAGCCAGTCATCGCACACATCCTGAGGAGGAAGTGACGGCTGGATAGAACACTTCCTCGGGAAAAACAACATCTAACGCCGACCGTCAGATCCTGCAACTTGGAGAGAAGAGGCGAAGTAGTAAGAGACGACCACAAAACAGTTGCAGAAGAAATACCGGGCAGAGCTAAATAGTAAGGGAACGAGTTGGACATGGGCAGGATAAGCAGCCCTAAAACCGGGTCCACTGAAGACCTGTCGTCGATTATCCATGCTGTCTCACGGCGAAGGGCTGAAGAACGTCAGATTTTGTGTTTTAAAGAGATACGTAGCTGTCGTAAAGTACGATTTCATTTTCAACATCCGGGTCTCTCAAACATACGGGTCGTTTCACCCAGCATGCACTGCGTCAACGGACGGTACCCAACGTAAATAAATGCAGTCAGTATCTGAACAGGAAGCCTTCCGAGATAGAGTTGATGACTGGAGATGATTACAGTAACGAATAATCAAAACAAAAGAAAACATTTAAGTATAATTTTGAGGATCCAAAAAGAATGAAAGGTTAACAGCTGTGAACAGTAAAAGTTTCAAAATGTAATGACTGCATGTGGAAGAAGTCAGAATGAATGTTGAATTGCAGGGCCGAAGAAACAAAGACATGTATAGATCATTAAATGATTACAACATATATTTCAAATAAGCTCATTGAATCTAGACCGTAACCGAAAGAAATATAAAAAAAAAATTGCAATAACTACATAGAGTGTCATCAAGAGGACATATTTGTTCTGTTCTTTTGTCAAGCACTCAATTATGACGTCACTTTTGAGGAAAGGGGCCCGTGACGTCTTTTTTTTTTTAAAGTTTTGTCGATGCCGCCAGTAGGCTACTAGCCTCAGACAGACTGAACAAAGGCTCGAGATTTTTTTTTTTTTCATTTCAATGTCCTGTATTAAACAAGTATATCTAATGGACACTTGAAGATCACGTATAATTAAAGGTAAGTTTTACTCAGGCGAGCTGTGAACCAGCACCTGCTTTATGTAGGAATTGTAATACTGTGTTTGCCTACGCAACTTAGCGGATGTGTGTGAATTGAAGTCATACATGCATAGTGTAGACTTTGTTGTAGAAAGACGGCTATTAACCGGTTATGGAAGAGAAATGCGTATAGCCACGGCCACGCATTTTTGCCTTTTTTTTTTTTAATGCCTACAATCGGCTCGATCTTGGCATTTCAAAAAGGGCAATGTTCATGTTTTTTTCCCCACACCTACACTGGTATGAAGATTTAACCCAAATCACCAAAGATTTCCCAGATTGCCTAAACTTGACCCACATCATTTAGCCTAACCATCATACATACCAGAGCTAAACGGGGAATATGAGTTTACCAGTATAAGACCTCGCTCAATTCATTCCCTTTTCAGACTTAGAGACGCGAATTTCTTCACAGTACTGAAAGTGAAAGAAAAAAGGAGAGAAGACAGTAAAGAGGAGGGGGAGGGGTGCGAGATTTTAAAAGGGGTGGTGGGGGGGGGGGGGGGGGGGGATTAGAAGGGGGGCTTCTTCAGGTTAGAGACACAAAAATGGAACAGATAGACTCTAATGACACGAATGGTCAGAGAAAAATGGAATTCTTAGCTGCACTGGTGTTACCATCGCCGGATAGAGGTCTGTAACATTGATAATATAAATATGCAAGATTTCTTTAAATTTACAAATTATACCCTTACTAGAA
>JADBJO010001204.1:237500-245000 GCA_016801955.1 Conus betulinus | reverse complement strand
CCCCTTCCCACCCCCCAGCGCTTTCTCATCTTCCCTCCTTCCCCACCCCTCTACCATCCCACTCTCCCAAATTCTCACCCCTTCTCCCCGTTCCCAAAGACTGATATTGTGGACACATCGTGCATACAAATCCTGAAATTTGATAGTTCCCTTTCCTGGCAGGAATGCTTTCATCATACTTGCTGTTTGTGGATTTACTGTAGAACAGGATGGTTGTCTTGAACTTTGGACACACGTTCATTTTCTTCAATTATTTTGCATTACAATGTTTAGCGAGTGTGAAAAAAAAACATCATTTAAGATTGAATATAAACTGAAGATGTTTCTGTTTTACAGACTTATTATCAGTTTTGAAATTAAATGTTCATCACGTTAAAATGGTTGTTATTCAGTTTAATGTCTTTTCAGTAGAAGTGATATTAGACGAGGGAGTGTGTGAATTAGGGGTGGGTGTGTGTGTGTGTATGTGTGTGTGTATGTGCTTGTGTGTGTCTGTGTGTGTGTGTGTGTGTGTGTGTGTGTGTGTGTGTGTGTGTGCGTGTGTGTTTGTCTGTCTGTCTGTGTGTGCGTAAAGTGTGTGTGTGTGTGTGTGTGTGTAAAAAAGTGTGTGTTGTGTGCGCGCATTCATGTGCACGTGTGACGTTTTACACGTTGATGGGGTCAATTGAAAAATACAAATACTTGTGAAATCAAAACCTTCTCCCTTTTGAGCAAAATTTCTAAGAAAAAACATGTCGTCCTTAACTGATCCGTAGTGGTTCCTCTACATGTGCCACTGTACATGGGGGGTATGTTGGGTTGAAACCCCTGACACAGGAGCAAATACAAATTTTGGGTCAGTTTATTTGCTTTGGAATTGTTTTTAACCATTCTCCCTTTGTTTTTTTCTAAAATTTCATGAAGGAATCTCTCTCATGTCGTCCTTCTCTCTGATCCGTATTGTGAAGGAACATTCCTCTACGCTTTTGTACCACTGTACCACGGCCACTTGTACCACTGTACACACAACACATAGATATATATATAAGATATAATATATGTGACATATATACGCGCACGCGCGCACACACACACACACACATACACACACATGTGCGCGCACGCGCGCGCGCGCACACGCACACACACACACACACACACACACACACACACACACACACACACACACACACACACACACACACACACACACACACTCACAAATGTACACGTGTGCACACACACACACACACACACACACAAACACACACACACGTGTGCACGAATGCACATGCATGCACACACACGTGTGCACGCACGCACAAGAGATACTGGGAAAGTCGCGTGTGCGATTCAAGATTTTATTTCACATTATGAAGCCATGTACTTTTGTTTTTAAGAGAGATAAAAAGACAGATAAACACGTTACATTTGACACCTTTCATGAACTATGCTGATTATTGGACGTAGGCCCACATGTCGCACTTAATAATACTTGAATCACGAATCTATGAAACTTCTATGAGTGTGGCACACAGAAAGCGACAAAAAGGATGCTGTGAAAGATATTTAAAAAAAAAAAAAAATTAAAGCCAAGAAAAAAAAAAAAGCAAGCAAACGCTGGAATCGCTAAATTCGTTGCACTGATCCTTTAATTGATTTTCATCTGCAGATTAAAGAGAACTGTAAGGCTGTGCTGGGGGGTTACATAACACTTGGAAACAATGTATTGTTTACCAGATAACCACTTGTTTCGACTTCTTCATCTGTTGAAAGAGTGAGTTTTTTTAATTTAGAGTCTGTTCACTCTTCGTGACATTAGACTACAAAAAAAAAAAAAGAAAAAGAAAAGAAAAGAAAAAGAAAAAAAAAAAAATAGGAGCAAGGGGAAAGGAAGCCTTTACAAAAAAATCTAGCATGCAAAGCACTTTTGCTATTTGCACAATTTCTGGTTTGTGCGTTATTGTTTTGATAGAATCATGTACAGTCACATCCTCGTTCGATTCTTTATACAATGAAGCTAATACTGAACAATGAAAAAGAATATGGTCCACTGATAGAAGATTTAAACAATCACATGCTCCATTTTGGGAAAATTTAGTTTTCCACCAATTGAGTCGAAGCTTGTATATTAAAGATGACAAATATCGCAGACATGAAAGAGATCTTCTATAAATACATACCAATGGCATTAATCTTTTTGCCTCTAAATTGCCGCCCATTGATTTCTTTTTGAAGAAATCAACTTATGAGAAGTTCGTATGTGCTGAATGTAGCACCGAGTGTCTTAGTCGGTATCTGTTGAAAGTCGATATCAAGCTGTGGTCACTGATATTGCCCTGGCAGCTGATGAGACGCCTTCAACGGTCGAAACTGGTCTCAAGTCAGGCATAACAAAATGGTTTTCTTTGTCACAGAAGATGCATTGAATTTCGCCTACTGTCGCTGATGGAATACTAGGTATGTGCGGGGATAGAGAGCGAGAGGAGAGAGAGAGACGGAGAGAGAGAGGTGAGAGAGGCAGAGAGGCAGAAAAAGAACGGGCAAAGATAAACGATTCTTCAACAGCAATATGACGTAGCAAGAACTGGTTTTTAAAATGGAGGCTGCAGAGAAGAGGAATATGGATATATTTAGTACAGCAGAAACTGGAGTCCACCAAACCATCCATCATCCGTCTGTGGAAAGAACCATTCTAAGGTGCCATCATCTACAGTTCCTCACAGACAGAAAGCGTCTCGCCGCTCTTACGAATTGTAACATTCACCGTTCAAAACAACTGGCAATAGTTATGTAACACACTGACCGGTAATTGATCAAAGCATCCTAGCTTGGCGTTCCAAACAAAGTGTTTGTGATAGACAGTGAAATACAGCGGGATATCATTTTTTAACATCAGGGTGAATCTATGGCGTGCTCAAGAATGCGTAATAATCAAAATGTACAGTTCGCGCGTGTTGTCTTCTTTGCACAAAAACTAACCACAGAATACAATGTACACACGTTTTGTACTATGCGGAAAAAAAAGTGATTTTGCAGCGTTCATTTGAAGTAAGGCTTTTCTAATGGTGGCCAAAAAAGCTTGAAGGGGGGGGAGTGGGGGGGGGGGGGGGGGGGGGATTCCAAACTTTTCTTTTTTGAAAAAATTGTCTTCTTCATTCAGTTCCATAGAGTGAGAACCAAGCAGTGTGGCGTGTGTCACGTGAAACAATGATTGTGGAAAAAAAACCACGAAGGTTTGAATTCCAATTGCTTCTGCCCCTTTAGGGAATGCCTGGATCCCCATAAATCCAGTAACGTTGTACCCCTTGCTTCATGGAAGTTGTGTGGAAGCTACCTCTGTCTTGATTCTAGTTGTGTACATATATATATATATAGAGAGAGAGAGAGACATAGAGTGTATATATAGTATATATATAGAGTTTTCTATAGTTAAGTATAGTTATATATTATAGAGTATAAATATATAGTTATATATATGTACACACACACACACCCGCACACACACGCACACGCACACACACACACACACACACACACACACACACACGCACACACACACACACACACACACACACACACACACAGACACACACACACACACACAGTATGTATTCTAGCAAGTCATACATCTTGTCTTCTCCACTTGGATACGGAGTGAGGCTCAATCACTTCAAAAAAAATTTCTCAGCGTTTTCAAAATTCTTAAAAAAAAAAAAAAAAAAAATTTTACTGACTCAGATTCCCCCCCCCCCCCCCCCCCCCCCCCGTTTTCCGTATATTTGTTACTGTTATTGTCTGTCGTGTTGTTTCAATTCATATGGGTTTTTTTTTTTTTTTTTTTTTTTGTATTCCTGTCGTAATTTGTACCCATATTGGTGCACCCAATCAATTATTAAATTCTAAAGATCCAAAACTTATATTACGCTGTTCGGAGTTGAGAGAGTTTGGTTTACCTTTTGCTTTGTTAGTGTTTATGTTGTTTTCTTTCTTTTTTTTTTTCTTTTTCTTGATTCTGTTTTTTTCTTGAGAAAAACTTACGTTGAGCTGTTTGATGTTATTGTCCCCATAGATTTTTTTTTTTTTTTTTTGTTGTAGTTGTTTTCCGTTTTTTATTTGTTGCTGTTATTGTCTGTTGTGTTTTTTCGTTGTTGTTTTTTTTTTCTTTCTTCCTGTCGTATTTATGCCCATATAAGTACACTCAAACAAACATTAAGTTCTAAAGATCCAAAACTTATTTCACGTTTTGTTCGGAGTCGAGTTTGGTTACCTTTTGCTTTATTGGTGTTTATGTTGTTGTTCTTTTTCTTGATGTTCTTGTTCTTCTTGATGTGATGTTGTTGTTCTTCTTCTTCTTCATCTTTGGATTTTCTTCGAGGTATTCCTTCTTTTTTTTTTTAATTTTTTTTGAGGGGTGTCCCCAGTGTTTTTCTTTTTTTCTTTTCTTTTTCTTTATGCTCTTTTCATATCTACATGATGTGGGGAGCCCACAATGACGGTTTAGTCACGGAGTTTTAATTTTTGTTCACGTAATTCATGTGTTGTTGTGTTGTTTAGTCTTTGGTTGAAAATTTGGAGCGAACAGGCGAAACAAAAGTCGCACGAACGTGTTTGGTGTGTGGGTACATGCCTACGTGCGTGCGCGCCAGTTAAGGCGATGAGGAAGTTTTGCTTCTGAACGAATCAGGAGAAACTTAAAAGCAACAACAAAAACAAGCAAACGAACTGAACCAGGAGCGCACACGGAGGTAAGGGTGAGGAAGGGAGAGAGGAAGGAATCTGAATTAGAGCGGAAGCTTCCTGAGGAAGAGTAATAATCATGCTGTTTTCTGAAGACAACTAAGAATACGATAACGTGCGCTTAAATTGTGTAAAAGTAAAGGACACGGATATGTAAGTGTATGTTTATGTGAAAAGAAAAACGCGGTTCTCTATACACTGCAAATTTGGGTTTATTTGGCAACCTTCTTCAGGCTAAAAGCTGGCCTGCTGACTGCCACATGCATCACGTGCACGCCATATGTCACCAACAGTTTTTTTTTTTTTTTTTTTAACTACCACTCTGCTGTTTTCCACTGAAGGGGAGGGGAGAGATTTGTTGGTGCACTTAGAATATACATTTATTTTCTATTGAATATGACTTTCAGATTAATAATGAAAATCTTACAGCGGTGGAAATATATGTTCCATATCAAATATGAATTTCGGATTAATAATGAAAATCTTAGAGCGGTGGGTAAGAGACGAGAGCGGGAGGAAGGATGTAGGGGGGGGAGGGGGGGGGGACTTTAAAATCCAACATTCCGGAGTAAAGGAAGGGAGACGGCGAGGGTAATCCAGAGGAATGCAGGCTTGACCAGACTGGCAGTGGAACCTTGAGCGACGCACGGGACGGCGCCTGCACAGCACCCGACGTCCGTTGCTTCTTTGACTCCCTCCCTACGTGAGAATACAGTACAATCTTTGGTTACCGTTTTTATGCAAATTGTAACAAAAACCATAACGCCGTGTGTGTGTGTGTGTGTGTGTGTGTGTGTGTGTGTGTGTGTGTGCGTGCGTGTGTGTGTGTGTGTGTGCGTGCGTGCGTGTGTGTGTGTGTGTGTGTGTGTGTGTGTGTGTGTGTGTGATATGCACAAATCAGACATGTCATCTCACTGAAAAAGGCAACCCAGGACAATAGATATTCGAAGACATACAGCCCTCTCCCCCTCCCCCTTTCCCTTTGGTTTTTGTGTTGTTGTTGTTGTTTGTTTGTTTGTTTGTTTTGTTTTTTTTTTTTTAATGTGTGTGGTGTCACGGCAAACAAATCGGAGCAAAATGACCATAAATGTAACACTTTGCATAAATCAAGTTTCTCATCATCAAAGCTCGTTTCCCAGTTATTCATGTTTTTAATTTTTATTAATTGACTGAAAACAATGTGGTGTTTATCTTTCCACCACGAAGTAAGTATACAGATTTATTATTCTAAACCTGATCAGTTTCTGACTTTCTTGAAATAAGCCATTCCGAGGTATTTCTGAAAAACAGACATTTGTTTCAAGTGAATTGCTCTTCGGTTGAATGCGTATGAATAGATAGAGAGTTAAAGAGAGAGAGAGAGAGAGATGTGCGTGTGTGTGTGTGTGTGTGTGTGTGTGTGTGAGGCTTTGTAAAGTTGGTGTTTGTTTTTACAAGATGATTCTTTATTGTAATACCAAACACTACATAAACCGGATATAATCTAAGTCTTCTGGATGCAACGAAAACATTTTGAATAAAACTGAAATCTGTGCATTAATTGAATGAAAATAGGAGTATATGGCCTTCTTCAAACGAAATTTGACCTGCTTAATCATTAGTTTATTTTTGATTTAAATCGTGTAATCTTGCATGAACCGAGAGCGAATCAAGACATGTGTCTGTTTCTACAAGTAGAGTATTTGTCATGGTATTTCAATGCAGGTTAAAAGATACCTTCTGAAATGCTAATTGTAATGTTTCTAGTACATCAAGATTTTAATACCTACATATTTTACAAGACAAATATGATCTTACTTTCATGTACGTGTTTATAGCAACAAAAAACAAAAACAAAACAAAAAACAAAAAAAAAAAACAGTTGGTGTTAACAATGTACACATCATAGCCCACATGAAGACATTACATGACTTGTTCATCAAGATCAGACGTAGGTAATAGACCTCTCCGGACGAAAAAAAAAATCAGGGGGAAGATAACGCTGGTCTTTAAATGAAAACAGAGTTATCCTTTCTCATTTTAGAGATCAAGCATAGAGATCTAGAGAGCTAAAAATTTCAGCTCAAGCGCGCGCCAGGATAACGATCGGGATATCGACTGTGCCTTACAGGCGCACCGTTTCACATCAATGATTTAATTCTCTCTCTCTCTCTCTCTCTCTCTCTCTCTCTCTCTCTCTCTCTCTCTCTCTCTCAAACAAACTGTTCAGCTGAATGATGGGGCAAAATTGCTTTGGGTGTGCCAACCAGTTGCATCCGTCCCATGAAAACCACGGGGTCACTCTCCCTAAAAACGAGCTACGATACAGCTTACTTCCCTTGCAGATTTCCGAAGGCGCGCTCGTGTGAGTGTATGTGCGTGTGCGTGTTGTGCTTTTGTCTGTGTGTGCGTGTGAAATTTGGGTACTAGGGCGCACAAGAGGGTGGAGGAAGGGGGGGGGGGGGGGGGGGGGGGGGCGAAGTCTCATGGGCCCCGGCGCAGTCTTGGGACATAAAGGTGTAGGTGTAGGTGTATCTCCTCTTGAAGCTGCAGCATTTTAAGGTATAAGTGTTCCATTGAAGCCCTGTGCTAACAGCTAGAATCCAACGCACCGACTAGAACACACACACACACACACACACACACACACACACACACACACACACACACACACACACACACACACACACACACACACACACATCACACACACACACACACACACACACACCATCGTGGGACGGGAGCGAAACCAAGATAACGCCCTCCTATCCATCCTATGTCCTGTCTCCTCTTCGCCCT
>JADBJO010001204.1:180000-227500 GCA_016801955.1 Conus betulinus | reverse complement strand
TTCTCTCAAAAGTCACCATCCACTTTGCATAGACAAAATCATAGCAGAATGCTAAATCACTGATTGAGAGAAGATGTGCAATTTGCTGTAGTGTAAGTAAAAGTGTCAAGAGCATGAAGGCTTTCTCACATGGTTGTGTTTAGTCTGTGTCAGATTGTGGAAAGAATTATTTTTGTAAATGTGGAAGTGCATTCATTATGAAGTGTGTAAAATGGTGAAGAAGAAGAGAGAAGTGGGGGGGGGGGGGGGGGGGGGGGGGGGGGGGGGGAGAAGAGAGACGAAAGTAACGTAAAAAAAAAAATTGCTATGTTAATTCAGCATAACAAAAAAAAACGCAAATGTATGAATGATGGAAATGTGACACTTTCAGTCATGGTTTTTTTTTGTTGTTGTTTTTTTTTTTTTTAACTCCACTTTTAGTTTTACCCACTGAGGGAGACATTTTTGCACAATATGTATGGAGGATGAAGAAATGTGGGCTGTTTAGTTTTGCTCTTGATTGAAACATTACTCACTTACTCAGTTGCTGCCAATTTGGCTGTGGATCACTATTCCAAATGGACTTTAATTTCTCTGGTACTAAACATGATCAAATTCATGGGATGTGTGGAAGTATGCCCAAATGATGGATGAGAAGTATGGGTATTAAAAATTTATTATTTAAAAGAAAATACCTACAGGTACATTTTGAAATTAGAAGGAAAGTCTGATAGTCTACTTTGCTTAGGTGATTTGCTGGAGTTTGATTAATCTGACAGATCTAGTAAAGTTATCATCAGCTAGTATAGACTACATATAGTGGCAAAAAATTTGACAGGGAATGTTTTTTCTCAAGGGGAGTGGGTGTCTTTTTTTCTCGTAACATTGGAGGGGAGGGAAGGAGGGGACAGAACGTAAGCTCAGTCAGAAATGTTTGTAAACTGACCAAAAAACTTAGGGAGGGGGGAAGAAGGGTTGCTTATCTTCTCGCTGACCAGCTCGGAAACACATGCAGAGTTTAAGGAGAGGTGCAAGAATGCTGCTTATCTTCTCGCTGACCAGCTCGGAAACACGTGCAGAGTTTAAGGAGAGGTGCAAGAATGCATAGTCCATGTAGTCACATGTTGTCTGTAGTGTTTTTCTTGCCGGTTTTTTTTTTTTTTTTTTTTTTTTTTTTTTTTTTTTTTTTAGAAACATAGTTTGCAGAGTGCTATTTAGAATTTGTTTACATAGAAGGCGGCTAGGACAGTGGGTGTTCCACTTGGTCCCATGATCAGGCCCAACAGTTATGGACAGCATAGATGTTTGTAAAAAATCTTTGCATTCACAGATTGATGTAGGTTTATGGCAGAGACTTTACAAATCAGCACACCCACCTTCTTGTGCACCTTTATCATTTCATCACCATCCAGTACTCATAGGTGCTCTAGTCCTGCTTTTAAACAAGCTAACTTGGTCATCTATTTGGGTCTGTGTTAATAAATTCTGAGAAATCATTTGCATCATTTTCTTTTATATATATATATATATATTAAAACTTGATTAAAATGTAAATGCTAAAACCTACAGCGCTGTTTCTTGCTGGTGCAGTCGTCAGGGTATGGGGGGGTCGGTGTTGTCGGTGTTTTTTTTTATACGTGTTCGCTGTCTGCCATCACGTGCGGTCAGTGTTTTTCATGTGTTTTTGATTTCTGCTCCCTGATAGGAACTTCCATTTGTGTCTGCAATTGTTAACCATTTCTATCCTAGTGTTTAGGGTTGCTAATTTTGGTTTGCATAGGATCATATATTTTTCTGTTAGGCATAAATACATCTTTTTGAAATGTTATTGTATGATGCAGCTCTTTTTAAGATTTTCCAGGATATGTTGTAGTCTATTTTTTTTATCTTTGAGTTTCCAAATATATTTACTCAATTCTGTTTGATTTTTGTATCTTTCTTTGTTAAATGACTGTTTATGATTTGCATATCTAGTTTTAAAAACTGGTTTTCAGTGATACCTATATATGTTTCTTCAGTGTTCTCTGATTTTACAGTGGCTTGGTATACAATATTGCTGTGGAGGCATTTATTGTTTAGAGGGCACTGTTGTTTCTTGGTACAGTTGCAAGATTTCCTTTCTTCACCCTCGTTTGTCTCTGCACTGCTTTTCGTTTTGTTGGTTGAATCAATGATATTTTTGAGATTCGGCATACATGAGTATGATAACTTGATGTTGTGCCTGTTAAATATCTTAAACAGCTTGTGCTCTTTTGGGAAAGAAGATGTCAGAATTTTAAAGAATTCTTTCCCAACGTTTGTTTTAACTCTTCCATCGTATGGGGGGGTTGTACCATATGATTTTCCTTTTCCTGTTCTTCTTGTGTCTGCTCATATCATTTCCTGGATCATAGTGTAATTTGTAGTTGTAGCCACTTTGGTGTAACGCTTCTTGGTATTCAGCTGCAGTGTTGTTAAATACTGTTTCATTACATGACAGATTAGATCATCTCTTGTTTATGCCTCTAGGTATCGTTTTGAGTATGGAAGGTGGGTGATTACTTTTGATATTTACGTAGACAGGTGTGTCATTTGGTTTTTTGTATGGTTTAAATGTATGTTGGTTGAGGTCTAACGTGATGTCTAAATAATTCACTATCTTTTTGTTAGCTTCTGTGGTGATTTTTAAATTTTGGTCGTGGAAGATTTTGCACAATTCTTTTTTCTTATTTTCAATGTTTCTAGGGCTATCACTCAGTGCAGCGAGGCCATCATCTCTGTACAGTCCAATTTGTTTTCCAAGTTTATTTTGAATGTTAGATAGCATGAATAGTCCGACAAGTTCGCAGGTTTCGGCACCCACCTTCCATACTCAAAACGATACCTAGAGGCATAAACAAGAGATGATCTAATCTGTCATGTAATGAAACAGTATTTAACAACACTGCAGCTGAATACCAAGAAGCGTTACACCAAAGTGGCTACAACTACAAATTACACTATGATCCAGGAAATGATATGAGCAGACACAAGAAGAACAGGAAAAGGAAAATCATATGGTACAACCCCCCCATACGATGGAAGAGTTAAAACAAACGTTGGGAAAGAATTCTTTAAAATTCTGACATCTTCTTTTCCCAAAAAGAGCACAAGCTGTTTAAAGATATTTAACAGGCACAACATCAAGTTATCATACTCATGTATGCCGAATCTCAAAAATATCATTGATTCAACCAACAAAACAAAAAGCAGTGCAGAGACAAACGAGGGTGAAGAAAGGAAATCTTGCAATTGTACCAAGAAACAACAGTGCCCTCTAAACAATAAATCCCTCCACAGCAATATTGTATACCAAGCCACTGTAAAATCAGAGAACACTGAAGAAACATATATAGGTATCACTGAAAACCAGTTTAAAACTAGATATGCAAATCATAAACAGTCATTTAACAAAGAAAGATACAAAAATCAAACAGAATTGAGTAAATATATTTGGAAACTCAAAGATAAAAAAAAATAGACTACAACATATCCTGGAAAATCTTAAAAAGAGCTGCATCATACAATAACATTTCAAAAAGATGTAATTTATGCCTAACAGAAAAATATATGATCCTATGCAAACCAAAATTAGCAACCCTAAACACTAGGATAGAAATGGTTAACAATTGCAGACACAAATGGAAGTTCCTATCAGGGAGCAGAAATCAAAAACACATGAAAAACACTGACCGCACGTGATGGCAGACAGCGAACACGTATAAAAAAAACACACGACAACACCGACCCCCCCATACCCTGACGACTGCACCAGCAAGAAACAGCGCTGTAGGTTTTAGCATTTACATTTTAATCAAAGTTTTAAACATGCCGCTCCCAACCCGTTGAGCACTTTTTTTTAAAGTTATTGTTGGTTAGCAACACAATTATTATATATATATATATATATATAGCATGTAATTGTATTATAGTGTTATATTAATTGTATCTTTTAACATGAACTAATCAGTTAATTTTCAACATAGATGTTATTGGATGTTCAGTATGAATATATAGAAGTGTAATGAGCATATATGGTTACAATGATATGTTATCAAGAATGAACATTTTAACTTTACAGTTGAATGTAGATTCAACATTTAACTCGGATTTTTATTTTACATACACTCTTGTGTGTATGCATTTTAACTGGATTTAAAGGACATGCTGTGTGACCTGTGGTCAGTTTAACTATGAACAACCAGAATTGAGTATGTAGTTAGTACCTTTCCATTTTTCCATACACACTCTGATACTGTACTACACTATTACTATATTACTACTACTACTACTACTACTACTACTACTACTACTACTACACAGGCAGGTTTTTAATTAATAGTGTTCATGTGATAAATAATATGAACAGGCTATAAACTACTGCATATGTATGATTCCAGAATATAGATTTGAAAAACTTTGTTCTGTGAGCATACACTTTTTACATTCAAGTAGATCGTTTGAATCCATTGGTGTATAGTTTTTCAGTCTCTGAAATAGTCTGGATCAAAATACATGTAAAAACTCAATTGATATTTTTCTGTTCTTTTTTGCTTTGCAGACAGCAGTTTGTTGTTGATGAAGTTACCAACATCATAAAAGAGGTAAATTTACACTGTTGAGCATATGTTATGGTTTAAGCGTACATGTGTGTGTGCATATAATTTTGCTTTTGAAATTTAAGTATATGTTGTATGTGGTATAACAAGCATGTATTCATTGTCTGTGATAGATCTGCAATGTTCTTCTGTAACTAAGCTACTGTTGGGAACCTTTTTTTTAATTGGCATGAGGACATAACGACATGTCTACTCCTACAATAAGAGCAAACCAACAGAACAAATCCAAAAATAGACCTTTACGTGTCGTAAACATCAACTGTGGCCGTTCATGCAGTAAAAGTAAAAGTAAAAGCAGATTTTTAGTCATGGCAGGTTTTAGTTTGAAACTTTTTGGTGTCATATTTATATCTTAATTAAAAGTTATGGTTGTGATATTATTTTGATTAATTTTATTTTGTGAATATTAGTTCAAATAAATGAAAATCTTAGAAAATAAATGTGTGTCAATGCATTCGTATGTGTATACATATTTGTCAACATATGTGCATGTGTGTAGATGTGTGTGTGCAATTTTGATTAATTTTATTTTGTGAATATTAGTTCAAATAAATGAAAATCTTAGAAAATTAATGTGTGTTAATGCATTTGTATGTGTATACATATTTGTCAACATATGTGCATGTGTGTAGATGTGTGTGTGCATGCGTGTGTGTGTGTGGCCACAAGCATTTATGTACTCACATACTGACATGGCTATCTCGCATTTGTATAGCATACAGTTGGAGCTTATTCTTTGCGACTGTGTTAGCCTGTTCATAAGACAGTTTTAGAATGGTTTCATTGAAAACTGAACACCCTTAACAGTGAAGCTCCAGGTTAGTTTTTAAAAGACTCTATATAGCATAAAGGGTTGTGTCTTCTGTGTATTATGTACCACACCCATTGACTTTCACTTGCATGTTGATCAAGGCGTTTCCTTCTTTCAAGAAAACTAAACAAGGTTGTGTGTGCAGTAAGCACATTGTATGCTTATGGAAACCCGCAACAGCGATGGTTTCTTGCTTGGCCAAAGAAAATGAACATTGTTTGTGTAAAACATAATATGAATTATTCAAAATTATGATACTGATTATAAGTACATGAACATTGTGTAAAACATAATATGAAATATTCAGATTATGATACTGACCACTACAAACACATTTTATGGGAGGTAGGGGGGGTGGGCGGATGGGAAAGAAACTGGGCTTTGCATTGATGATTGAACAAACTTTGAGAATTTCTGCTCTAGCCTTACTCAGGATTAGACTAGAGACACGTGCATCAGTTTGTCATAACTTAAAATGTTAATTGTAATGTGACATAATGTTTGCATAAATGACGTTGTTGACAGGCTGTGGAGGGAGCCATTGGCGGCAATGCTTACCAGCACAACAAGGTGAACCAGTGGACCTCCAGTGTGGTGGAGCAGTGTCTAAATCAGCTGACCAAGCTCAGTAAACCCTTCAAGTACATTGGTGAGTTCTGTTGAAAAAGGCACTATTGTTTTTAGTCATCTCTGTACCTTTCCTGTTAAAATGAACTTTATTGTTCCTGTGATTTCCTGGCATTTGTAGTTATACTGCACCTGCTTTTACAGTTCTGATTCAGATGTTTGATAAACATTTTTTTTAATGTGTGTTCTGCCTGAGGCAACACGCAAGCTCTTCCTTGACTTTTGTTGTCATACCCTCCCCCTCCCTCCCTCTCCACTCCCTTCCTCCCATGGGTAGATTCTGTGTATTGATGTGATTTACTGTGAATTCTTTTGAGATGGTCCCTTCTGGAATACATATACTCTCAGAAAAATAAGGATCTAAGACCCATTTTGTGTTCATATGTACAGACAAGCACTCCATTTGTTGTACTTCGCCCTGACACCATTGCTCTTACAGGTAGCCTGCACTCTGTGAAGCCTAGACAGCTGAGGGTACAGCTTATGAATACTTGTGCAAGAGGCTGACTTACATACAGAGGTAGCTGTATTTATACTGGCATGTGTTCAGAATAACTCCATCAATCTTGGCAATATTTGTTTTTCATTAATTTTAACTCTCTTGTCCTGAACAGACACTATAGCGTTTTCCAATGACGTTACGCTTCTGTATGAATGAACGCTATCAAGGTTTCAGCCTTGACCGATTTTTCATGCAGTGGCAGCGTGATCAGTACACTGCAGCAAGCTATAAATAGTATCGTCAGTATTCCTTTGTTCGCCTGCCCAGTGGTTTCGCGGCACCCCACCACCCACTGTGCCTCAGTGACTGATTGACCAGACCAACCCACATGAATTACTAATCTGCATAGAAACATGGCGTCTCAATGACGTTTTCTGCGAAGGTGTCGGAGCAAAGTCGAGCCCGTCGGCAATGTTTTAGCATTCCTGAAGTTATTGAAATGCTACAGACCGAAGGTTCAGACATTGAAGAAGAGGATGACGAAGCTGATGAAAGGGATTCCAGTGAAGAATTTCAAGGAGAAGAGGAATTTTACACCGACTCATCTGTGGAGCTCAGTGATGATGAAGGTGAGGGTGGGCCACTTCGCCAAGCAAAGGGGGGCGTTGGAGTGCGCGCGAAAGACTGGGGATTTGAGTGAGCAAGAGTTCATTGGCTTTCCTTTACGTGACTGGCATGTAGATTCAAGTTTTTTTCCTGACAATGCCTCCTTTTCTTGGTACTTCTGGGCCTTCATGTGTCAGCTGAGTGCCACGCCCCCATTTTTGCATTATTCCAAGTTAGCTAGTGCATGGTAGGCATGTGATTCATATATCTTTTTTTATTTCCTGGACTGTATCTACCTTTTTTTTTTTTAACTCATTTAGTGTATTAATTATTATTTTTTTCTGCTGAATGTGAAGCCATGGACCCACTGACTCTGTGCAAGAGTGTTGTGATGTACCTGAAAAAAAAAAGGGACAATTTTTTCACCCACAAGCGCAAGAACTCATATGAAAGTGGGAAGTTTATTCTTTTGTATTCTGCTAACACAGTTTATGAAGAAGGCTTTCTGAAAATTTCATTGAGTTATCTCTTGTTTTGTATTTTTTGGCGATTTTTTTTTAACTAACCATAACAAATGGCCCGTCCACAAGGAAAAAAAAAAAAAGGGACAGAACTGTCCATCCCAAGTGAGTTAAGGTTTTGTTCAACTCATAAAGATATAAACATGATAAACAAAAGCAGTTTATGACCACAGTTAAAATAAAAATTGTCAATGAAATGGTACAATAATGCACAAAGGGTACTGGGTAAATAAACAATAGGAGAAATCCTGAGTGCCTTACCTGAAGCTGTGACATTCTTGCCTTTTCAGTTTATAGATTTGTTCTTTGTCAGTGCAGTCTGTGCCAGTTTCATAATTCAAGTTAAATGGCAAGTTGACATAGCTGCCAAATTCTTCCCACAGTCACTGGTATCAGCGAACGAACTGATTTCAGATAGTCTATCATGTAAAGTGATATTTCCAGCATCAGCCAAGAATACTGAGGTGATCCAAAAATCAAGGTACAGTAGTGGCAAGAGTGGTCATGGTGATGTCCTTTGTAGTGCAGCATTCTTTAATTGCTGAAAAAAATGTGGTGAAAATGGTAAGACCACTTCAGATGTCATGACTTTTAGGGTTTTTTTTTGACAGAAAAGGGTGTCAGGCAGAAAGTAATGGTTTGGTCAAATTTTTGGCCTGCAGTAGAATGCTTGTGCTGTCAGGTTTTTGTTGCGAGCAGTAGTAAACCTCTGTTACCAAAGTTTATTTGTAATTTTAGGGTTAACAAGCATAGAACCACAAAATGATCAGAACAGATGTGCCTTGGCCAAAAAAAAAAAGTTTTCTTATAAGGGTTGACTACCAAAACCCCAGTATCTCTCTTAAATGTATGTATATGATTTTATTTTTTAGTTATAACAGTAACATGGCAAAAAAGGGGAGTAGTAGGGTGGGGGTGGGGGGATCAGTAGATAAGTCCACACTTTTTAATTACTTTTCCTTATGGCTTACACTATTTAAAACTGACATTTGACAGTGTGCAGCTTCCTTTTTTGTGTCAGGACCGTTATTCATAGCCAGACACATCCAGTTTGTATTTACATTAGCCTTATGGCAAAAGACAGTTTTCACCGGTTCAGTGAAGGAAATTTTAGCTACTTACATTGATTAAGAAAATTACTCTCTCTGTGAGATTTCAGTTTCTCATAAGGACGATCAGGTTTTTTCCTTCTTTTTTGAAAATTCTTTTAAACCACCATGAAAAAAAAGGCTCAGGACCAGCAGAAAAAAAATCAGGAGCAGTCAGGTTGCCGTAACTGATGATAGTTAGGGTGGGGAGGGTGTAGGAAATCAATGTTTCAGCTAGTGCACAATATACTGTTGTGTTGTGGGTTTTCACTATGGAAGCATGTGTACTTAAAGATGATATGGAAAGACCGAAGTTAAAAAAAAAAAAAAAAAAAAAAAAACCATGCTTGCCTCTGTTTTCAGGATCTGAAAGTGAACATGTTTTCTTATGCTCACACTGATGCCCATACAATTATAGATTGTCTGTCAAATGGGTTTTCAGCATGGATTTGAAAATCTTCACAATATCACTATACTTGCCCCTATAATCCTTTAGTTAGGACTATGCGTAATTCTATGATGATGATTCCTGGAGGCTTAGAGTGTTCTAAGGACAAAAAGCTAGTGTTTCTGTCATATAATGTGTCATACTTTAGAATCAGTAAAAAGTTGTGGAATCGTACAAGAAAATAATAAGAGGGTTAAAAGGCTGTCCAGACTGTTATATTGTGTACAGTCTGATAAACTTATTGAAATCACTTATAAATAGGACACAGTGAAAAGTCAGAGTGGAGATGGGCCAGTGCTGTGAAATGTTTGAGGTGGTCAGCCAACACCATGAAATTTTCCCCAGTACATTCAGTGAAATGACCCACTCACTGTAAAGTTAAAGCTTCAATGCAGGTCTCCGTTCAATAAGTGCATGTGACTGCTTTTATTGTTTCAATCAGAACTATCTTATCAAGAAGAGACATGGGAACAACACATACCAATGTTACACACATGGATATCAAACACCCTCAGCACTACCCACTCATTCTTCTATACATCAACTACTTTGCTTAGCATAGGTTGGTTTTGCAACCTGATTGCGTCTACTGCCATCAGAAATAGTTGAGTGGTGGTCATCTTTGACTTTTGAAATTGGAACAATAGATACTCATTAAAGAAAAAATTATGCAGGAAGCTCAGCAACTGAACTGACAACAAACTGTCCTGTACCTTAAGTGGTTAAGTCAGAAGTTGGCTGTCATCGTAGTTGATTTCACAGGAGAACTGAAATTCAGTCTTACTTGCACATAGAATGGTGATCGATTTTGTTTTGTTTGTTGTTCTGAAAATGAAACGGCTATTCAGGGATGTCTGTCAATACAGCAACAAGGCCGAACTGTAGTAATGACTTCGATATTCACCGTTATGTGAGAATTTTAAAAGTGTGTTGAAATTGTAATTTTGCTGATCATATGCATCAGAATGATTTTCAGTTGTGAGAATTTGCATCCACCGTCTTCTGCTTGCAACAGTTTCTGCTTGTGTGCAGCGACATGTATTGGTGATTGGTAACTTTATTGGAATGAAAAAAATGTATCTTGGCTTTGCTACCTCTTCCAAGGAGAGTGTTTGCACCTATGTCTGTTAGTACATATTTTTGGGTTTGGTTTGTTTTTGTTACTATGTTGGAATTACTCAAAAACTGCTGAATTTCTTTGAACAAAGCTTGATCAAAGGATGGAATGTGGCTGAAGGGTGAACTGGTGTGATTTGGGTGTGGAACTGTGGTGCAAATCCCAAACCAGACAGCAGGTCTAGGAATTGTTCAGCATGAATAAAAGTACATCAGGAATAGCTCCCCCAATCGGTACCAATATTTTCTGCGTAATGTTAATATTGTGAAGTACTGTAGGAAGCAATAACTTGTTAGACAGTTTAATATTTTCATGGAACATTCAAACCTTCTGGTGATTAAAACATTGTTGTATGATGTGTTGAAAGTGTGTGTGTGTGTGTGTGTGTGTGTGTGTGTGTGTGTGTGTGTGTGTGTGTGTGTTTAAACATACTGTAGTAAAAGTCTTGCTGTTTATGCCAACAATCATTTCTGGCAAAAAAAAAATTGATTTGTTTGCATACATGAACCGACTGAAAGGTGGATCCAATTTTGACCTTGGCAGTCTCACGAATGTCCATCTTGTTTTATTACTTAATGTCCATTATGTGTTTGTGTTGGGGTCCACACCCCACCCCTACCCCAGCCCCCGCCCCCATCACTATACAATTACTTTGCAAGTTTGTGATAAATGTGAGTGTGTCTTATTTGACATCATTGCATGCATGCATTCTATGAGAATAGAATATATGTCACATGACTTGAATCAATCTGTGATTGGCTGTGGTGGCCTATACAGTGACAGCCGTGGTGGTTCAGAAGATGGGTGCAGGCCTGCACTCTGCCAACTCGGTGTATTGGAACGATGACAGTGATGGTCAGTCAGTCGCAAACCTCTGCGATCCCATCACCACAGCTATGACTTTGTTGTGGGCTTGGTTTCTTTTCCTCTTCTGAGGCTGGAAGGCATCCCCTGATGTTATGTGAAATCACTTTGGGTTATGTCTGAAATGAAAAACAGTTAAATTTGTCTCCTAAGTATGTTGCTTTTTGCAACTTTTATCTATGATATGATAATCAGGGGTTAGAAAGTAAAAGTTGTTAAGAGAAAAATACTAGAAATGAACAAGATTTTAAAGCAGAAAGAAAGAAACGGATGGCACAACTATTTTACCACAACTTCTCATCTGTAAGATCGTCCCGACTTTAAAACAAGGTAGCTGATACTGTGTGTAAAACTTGATGAAATGCAAGAAAGGTATTTGCATGCACAGAAGTATGGGGATGCCTTGCAGTAATTAACATTCATTCTTTCTGTTTCAGGTGATACTGGGCTGTGGTTAATATTTGTTTCATATAGTTTTGTGACCTTGCCTTTCAGTCTTTTTTTTTATTTTAGCCTCCTTTCATTTCTCTTTGACATTTAGAAGTCAGTTTCTTTGACTTTATTGTGGATACTAAAATCAAGTGAGAAAGAGTTCATTCTGATCTTTCCCAAGAGCTCTTCTTTCCCCTATTTTGCATAGAACCCAGTCAAAACAAAAGCAAACAAAAAGAAAAAAAAAGAAAGATTGTGCTATTCATGATGGAGTACATGAGAAAAGGAAAGAGATCTCTTCTGATTTTGACCAGCATCATAAATGGTTTCTTGCTGGGGCTGTTGGTTTTCTGCCGTCAGTTAGCTAGTATCTAGAACTGTTTGAGATTTCACACTCCGTAATTCCACCTTTTACAATATCTAACACTCCACCCCAACTCTCATCTTTCACCTTCTTCCCTTTGTTCCCTGATTCCTCCGGACCCTCACCCTCATGCTATTCTGGCCTGTCTGTGACCATTCTTTGGCTATGGACTGTAATCTTCATCAGCTGGATATTATTAGCTGGAGTGGTGTTTGATTTCAGTGACGTGCGTGATTATGCAGAAAAATGGCGCTGGTTTGCACACGGCTAGCTCCTGTTACTGGGATAATGCCACTGATGGTCAGTCGCTTTTCCACTGTCACTCTCTGTAACTGGGGAAGAAATGTTGAAAGTGCAATTGCAACACAGCGTATCAATCATATTTTTTGCTCTCTCATGAAAAAAAAAAAAAAAAAACCTTGAAAAGACTGAAAATATAGAAAATTAAAATCTGGTGATATGATTTATGTACTTTTTTTTTAATTTCAGTAACCCAGCATGACTGACATGACTTCAGTTTGTACTCCATTTGAAAATGTGTTGCAGTTGTATTTTTCCCTTGCTATTGATTTTCTTTACCTGTCACTTTCACTGTTGTAATTGTCTTTAATCCTCTAGTTAATGACTCAAGATTCTGTTCACTGATTGATTTTAACTAAGAATTTTATCCACTGATAGTTTGATTAACTTCTTCCAGTGTAGGAAGTTTTTTTCCCTCCGTTGTTTTGTTAAAGTGCTGCTTTTAAGTACAAATTCCTTAGAGAGGTTTCCTGTTTTCTTTTTCGCGCATTAATATTTAACCCTCAGTCTACTCATTTTCTTTTCCCCTAAATTTCAGATCTTTTACAGGTCTCAGTTTTGTGTAGGATAAACATAATAGGTAGAGGCAGACAGTTTTTTCATGAAGAGCACTCACGTCTTTGCAAACTATAAATTTCAGTCTTTTACAGTTTCAGCTAAATTATTAACTTATAGGAATGTATGTCTCTCAGTTTCATAGAGGGTTTTCTGTTTCACGTGACGTTTTAGTTTCACGCATCACCATGCTGATGCAAGTTGTTAGTGTAAGATGAAATCTGAGCCTACCTGACGCGATCCATCTGCTGCCTGGCAGTACAGGTCTCACTGGTTGTCCCACCAATGTCATACAAAACTTGTCACATGTCACACACAGTACTACAAAAGTCAGGTTTTTACAGCTTGTGTTCTCTTGCATACCTGTTTGTATCAGGCACAGTCTTAAAAAACACAGAGGAACAAAACAAAACGAAAAAATCAAGTGGTGTAGCAGTGTCAGGTAAACGAGTGAGCCGGCCCAGTGGGTTCCTGAAACTGATGCACCCCTGCAGTGCCATGTGCCGCCATTTTGTCTGAAGCGCTGCGTGGAACATTGTATTCCGGGTTGCTTTGCACTTCACTGTCTTCTTCAACAACACCACTACCTACTTCTATATCACCTTCATTCTCCATCTTTCTTTCAAACGTCTCTACTTCTACAATAATTTGATCTAACTCCTCTTGCAAGTAGTCGATCATCTCTTCATCGTTTGTAGCAGACGCGAAAGCCGCCACTGTGAAAGTCGGTCAGTTTCCATTCACAAAGTTACTCGCTGTGTTCTGTGCCTATTCTCAATGAACACACACGGTACCATCACCCAAAAATAGTGCCAACACATGATTGGACCATGTCTGAGTCTTCCTAGTTACTGTCTGCGACTGTGTGTGTCTACACATGTGATCACTGCGTGATGGAAAATTCCCACGGAGAGGTCCCGGTAACTCCCGGTACGGGAAGAACAGGCGCCCAACGTTAAGTCCCGGATTGTCCCGTTGCGAGTATAAGAGGGTTAAGCAGGTGATGGAAAAATGTTCGGAATGTTTTCTGGCAATATAACAGATGCTATAGTACAGATTTTGATCAGCAATCACCAGTATCAACTTCCATTTCATGGCAAGTTTCAGTTTAGGGTGCAGAAGTAGGGGATGAAGGGGGGGGGGGGGAGGGGGATTGCAAATGTATTTTTATGCATGTGTAGTGGAGGAGAGGGGGGGAGACTGTAAAGCTGTTGTAAACCTAAAAATTTTATGTATATTTATAAATAATGCATGTATTGTATGTGGAATCTATTCTTGATCATACTTGTTTGATGCCTTTCTTGTCAGTATGTTGATAAAATGCACTTGAAGACAAGCAGAGGACTGTCAGTTATCATTATTAATTTATTACTGTTATTCTGTCTGGATGAGATTGCTTCTCAGTGAGTGTTGGTTTGGACTGTGCAGGAAGCTGCACTGTGCGATGGGAGAACAAGACAATGTACTGCATCGTCAGCGTGTTTGGTCTGGCCATATGAAGCGTATGGCCCACAGACAACCTGCTGTGATGACCCTGTCCACCAAGCTCCTCTCTACTGTCTGTTTTGTTTTCCCTCTCATCATATCTCCTTTCTTTTTTTTTTTTTTTTTTTTTTTTTTTTAACTTTTAATGACTGATATTCCTGAACAGCAGGAAGCAGAATGAATTATGCGGTGATGAAGGAAATGCATGGGCTGTGTTAGATAACGAGACTTCATATCTGTTTCTTGCAAATACAGTTTTAAAGATTTGAAAAAACAAAGAAAGAAAGGACATCATGCCTCCCAAATGCTGTCATTGCTTTTTTTTTTCCTTCTGTTTTTTTTTTTTTTTTTTTTTTTTTTACTATTTGGTTTTTACTAGAAGTCAATTTGCACTGTTCACTTGTGACCAATATTCATCTAATATATTGTGATGCTGATGAAAGAAATGTACATGTTGGGAATGGAGTGTTCTGTAGTTCTCGTGTTCATTTCATTATAGGCTTGAAATCGTTGTCCAACCACCACCAGTTCACCCTCCCTCCCCTGCGTCAATTCCTCCACCAGCCTACCAGTCCCATAATGTTCAAGTGCTCCAGTAAAAATTGATTGGAAAAATTGATTGATGACAAATGTAGTCGACATACACCACAAAGTTTGCATTGCTTGAAATCGAATCTCCAACTACATGTCTCTGTCTCTCCCTCCTGTCTCTCCCTCTCTGTCTCTTTCTCTCTCTCTCTCTCTCTCTCTCTCTCTCTCTCTCTCTGACACAAACACACACACACACCAATCAGACCATTTTTAGTGTCAGTGTGTACAAATTTTCCACACAACCTTCCTGGTTTTCATTTATGAACGTATGGTTGTAAGAGGTGAAGCAATGTGTTGCTGGAATGTAAAACACATTCCACAAGCATTGATTCTCTACTGCCTCTGGCTTACATCTGTAAAATACACCTTGTACCCTCGATGTGCTTGTCCGCTGTCATGCTGTGTCTGCTGTTTCGTATCATGTGTCTTGTGTACTAGCGTTTGGGTTGATCAGACTGTCATCTGTTAGTTTGTCATTTACATGTCTGGGTTGTTTTGTTTTTTTTTTTTTTTTTTTTTTTTTTTTTTTTTTTTTTTTTTTTTTTGGTGAGAAATAAACTTATTAAAAGAAAATTATTATTTTGTGCGGAGAACATGTACTCAAATCATCTGTTGGAACTCCCTAGTGAAGACCTGACAGAATTGATTGGGTTTTTTTTTTTTTTTTTTTAGTTGCAAAGTGAGACAACTGCAGACGGAAATCTAAACACATCTTGAATGAATGTTAGCGAACCGCCCAAAGAAACGTGGACAAACAAGTCACAAGACTAAACACTGCGCGTTTGGACCTCATACGTTTTCTTCAGGCAAGATACAAACAAATAGGACAATGAAAATTCACTTAGCTTTGATCGCTTCAGAGCTCAGCTCCAGGAAGTTCAACGCCTTCCTCTCGTTTGTCCACGTTTCTCTGGGCAGTTTGCTAGCATTTATTTAAGTTTTTTTTTTTTTTTTTAATTTGGAGTTGGTTGCCTTGGAGGCAGAAGGAACGGGAAAAAAAAAGAGTTCCGGGTGGATCTGGTCAAGGAAGAAGAAAAGTGAACTTATTCCATTTCTCCACTGACAACAGATACCCCTGTTGCTAAAGTGGTAAGATACTGTCACAAGGCAAATTGGCGTTGAGACCCCAACTCTCCTCGTCTGAATTTTAATCCATTCAGCAGGAATAAAGAATGCAATAGCAGGAACAGTAACCCTGAATGTGGTTGAGTCCCCCTAGTGCCCCCCACCCCCACCCCCCCCACAAGGTAAAGAGTTAAGGGCCGAAACATTTGCAGTGGAAGGGCCTTCTTCTCTGAAGACCTGCTGTTCAGCTCTTTCCAGAGTTTCTTTCACCTGTATACTTAAAGATGAGGCACCTGGCTGCATAGTCGGTAAAGCATCAGACTGGTTTGGAGATAAAAGTTTTGATTCCCACTTGAGACCGCCAGGTTGGAAAACCAGTGACACCTGTTGTCCTGGAATAGCTGAATGTTTATGAAAAATATAAAAACCAATGGCTGCCCAGGTGTGTGCAGTTGTACATCACATGGGATTGGGACAGGGGGGGGGGGGGGATCACCCTGGATATAGATGGGAGCAATTTTTTTTTACAGGAGAACAAACTTGACAACAGGCAGGAATGGGAAACTTGTACACTGTGTGCATTAACCCATTACCAGCTGTGGAAGAGACTGAACTGAGCGGATGTTAAAAGCAGAAGCATTGAGCAAATAGCTAGCTGTAGCAAGTAAATCTGAATAGGTAAGACTGATAAGAAGTTTTATCACAAATTCTACGTCTTTATAAAAAAAAAAAAAAAAAAAAGAAGAAAGAAAAAGAATATCATGAATTCCATGCCACCAGACTTTCAAGGAAAAATACCAGTAACAATGAACCTAAATGCAAGTACAGAAGGGAGAAAAAAACTGGTTTGTGCATACCACAATATCAAAGTGCGTATTCTGTGATTCTCATCTGTCAATGGCCATGATGATATGAGTGTGCAGCAGTTCCACATGTACATCTGCACAGCATCAGAGATATGAATATAGTGTGTTCCAGCAAATCATCATCTGTCTGATGAAAGATTTTGGGACAGGTATGTGTGGAAGAGATTTTCTTACTGGAGTTGATGTCTGTGCTGACTCGGTCCCTTCCAACCTCTGGATGAGACTCCAATGAGAGGTCCCATGTGTGAACACATGCATGAAAAACATTGCACACATTGAAATTCCATTCCACCTTTCAGAGAAGGGTTGGCCATTGTGTGTGTCAGGAAGATAGTTGACAAGACACTGATGTCATATTGGGATATTATCCCCGAAGATGGAATGTGGCTGTCTTTGTGATGGGAAGAAACCTGATCAGATTGGGAAAGCGATTCTTGGAGTTTGAAAATGAGAGAAAAAAAAAAAATCAAAGCTGAAATTGTTGCAAAATGAAGAGCTTAAAAGGGAGGGTCTTGACAAGGAGGATTTATTTTGTTTGGTGCTGTAAGTGGATGATGACTTAAGAGGACAGTAAAAAATATAAAAATTGAAAGGAATGTTTTGAACTACCATGGACGGCTGTTTTGTGTTGAACAGTCATTGTGATTAAGAGCTTTATGAGAGGAAATGCATGGCTGGCATAAGGGAGCACAAGAATGACATGGAAATAAGTGTTACCTTGTATTAACAGGGTGGGGTGAATTGTTTAAAGTTACTGCTTGGTACATCTTGGTCAAGAAGCAGAATATGATGGTGGAAAGACTGAAAGGGCACTCAAGAGGGAGCAGACCTTCCCCAAGGTGAATGCATCCTAGACCCGCCTCTAGAGTTTGTTCATATGTTCAAGGAGTTACTTCCCCTGTAATTTTCTTACTAGGATATTACATGGAAACAATACTGAAATAAATTGAATACTGAATCTAAACCCCCCCAAAAAAAAGAAAGAAAGAAAAAAAACAGGAAGAAAAAGACCAGTACAGTTCAAGCAATCAGTGGAAACGGACATAGCACCACTTTGCCCCACCCCACCCCACCCTCCTCTGTCCTTCCTTTCCAACAACGGGTGAAATGAATGGTCCCCAAACGATGCACTCCCTCTGTCACCACCATCAACACTACCCCATACGAACACACATGCACATGGATTGTGCCCAAGACTACTTCCTCATCCTCTCCATCCATTCATGCTAGCATGTCCACAGGCATTAAAAGTCCACGATTACCAAGCAGTGTTCCTTTGAATCCGTGATTGTCGGACTATTGCTCTCGCAACATTGCCAAACAACCAGGTGGACAAAACAAAAGAGTTTCCTCCTTTTAAATAACAATAAACTTCACATTATTTTGAAGAAAGTTCTTTCCACTTTGGCCTCGCATAATCGCACAAATATGCATGCATATATATATATGAGGAGAAACAATCAGGTTTCGAAATACCGTATCTGACCAGGAGTTATATGTTAGTGAGTTTCCTCCCCATTGGAGAGTGTCTCCTCCTTGGAGACTATAAGCTTGCTGAAGACTCATTTGAGAGCATTTATTATTCCCTACTTACCCTCTCAAGCACATACTGTTAGGCAGATTAACTGCCACTGCAGATATGAATGCTTATTTCCCCCTATTTCTTCACTCTAAGACATAAGAGCAAGTTTTGTTTTATAATTGAATATATATATATATATATATGGACTCAAAAATACCTTTTGCTTTCAAAGTTTGGCATCAACAGTGCCATAAATTTCATCCATTTTTTTTTTTTACAAAGTTCCCTGGTCCTTGCGGACCTGTAACATTTTGGCCGCAGCCAGCCACAAAATCTTTTCAGTCTGTGTGATCTCTTGTCTTACGAGAAACACACGCGCACACACACACACGCACACACACACACGCACACGCACACACGTATGCACACACACACACACACACACACACACACACACACTCTTTGCCTGTGTCACTCTCAACGAAAAAAGTTGACAACTTTTCCCGTATTCTATCCAGGGAAGAGTTCCTGAAAACAATAAACTTTTTAAAAAAACATTTCAGAAATTACCTTTATCCAAAGAATAATTAATCTTCACCATTCTCTCTCTCTCTCTCTCTCTCTCTCTCTCTCTCTCTCTCTCTCTCTCTCTCTCTTCATTTCCTTTTACCACATCTTACCTGGAGGTTAGCTGAGTTTACCATATATCGGTCATGGCTTTTACTTTTGAAATCTCCTACATCATTCAAAGACAGGCTATGAGATATGTGCCCTGGTCAACACCTGGCTCTCCATATGACGCTGTCAACCCGTTTGTCCTCTGATTCAACTGCTCATCCTACAGGTCATACAGGGTATTATCACCCTGTGTCATGTATTCACTACACGTGGTATGCATGCATGCCACACGATTTTCCATGACTTAGTGGACAAAGGCATACATCTTTAAAATCCTTTTTTTCCTGTTTTGTTTTGTTTATGGTTTTGTTTTTTTTCTTTTTTTTTTTTTTTTTTTTTTTTTTTTCTTTTGTTGTTGAAAGGTTTGCACAAGCAATCTATTGCTTTCTGTCAACATATTCTTTCCACAAATAAACACAAATGAAGCCACTGTGAAGTTGGGCACAGTTCCTGACGGTGATGTACCCCACTACGGGGAGTACGCAGTCAACACACACACACACACACACACACACACACACACACACACACACAATGTCCAATACACACTAACATTTATGGACAGTCCACACATATTTGCATCACTTCATGTTTGCATACATGCCAATATGCATACATTTGCAGTAAATGAAATGAGGAATCTTGAGAAATTCATAGGCTATTGTCTCAGTTGACATGTGGTTAATCAGTCCATTCTGCCATTAGAAAAACCAATAAGAGTCTGCCCCATTTTCTTATTGCCTTCACAGTGTTAGTCTTGGAGATCATTCCCACATTTTGTTGCTTTTCCATATAGTCTGGATGTGCAGCTACTTCCTCTCTTGACGAATCCTGCAGGGGTTATCTAAGGTGTACTGGCTTCGCTTTTGTTTGTTTGTTGGGATAATTCTTTACATTTCTAATCACATCAGATCAGCTGAGCTGTAAACAAGCTGTTCTTTTTGTTAGGATATTCTTTACATTTGTTATCACATCAAGTTGGCTGAGCTGTGATCGAGTTGTTACTATTGCTTTGCCTGCCAGTAGTATGCCTGCTTTCTCATTTCTTTTGACATCTGCATGACATGGGCAGCACATCCAGAAGTTTGCTCATTACTTCATGGCCAGACACCATCAACTAGAATGAGCTCAGGGAGAGAACAAATCAGCTACCCGCAGAACAGGGAAACCAGGAAAAGACGTTGGGGCTAGATTGGACGTACACTGCGGAAGCCAGCAAGCAACATCACCACCAACGAACCCTAACATGGAACCCCCATGGAAAACGAAAAGGAGGTCGGCCAAGGAACACCTGGCCCCCCGGGACCTGGAAGCCGACATCACGAACATGGGGATGACATGGAAACAGCCGGACAGAAGATCCGGGTCAGAGATGCCTGGAGGTCCTTGGTCGGCGACCTGTACCCCAGGAGGGGTAATAAGCAATTAGAAAAAAAAAAAAAAAAAAAAAAAAAAAAAAACAGGATTTCCTATTCCATGTTTCCACTTTGTGAAGCAAGTTCATTGAACAGATTTTCAAGAATAAAGACACGAGAAAGAATCACAAGGAAAAAAAACAATAGGTGAAAAGCAAAATGTTTGTAACAAAGCAGAATCATAGAGCAACAGGAAAGAGGAAATTACAACAGCAGGGTGTTGAAGCATATATTGTTGGCAGGCAAATATTGTCACCAGTACAAAAAATGTCTGTTTCCACAACACATTTTTGTCGAGTTTCAGCTAATATTGTTGCTGCTGATAATATGAGCCATGAGTAGCCCTTACAACAATCAAACTGCACCATTGACAATAGGCGCTGGTAACTATGCACTGCAGCAATTATGTACGTGCATAAATGCCAGTTATCTGTTTCATGGTTTTGACGTAATAGACATCGCTCCTGTGATGGGCGGTAGTCCCAGTTTCTGCGTACAGTCAGGGTCAGGTTTAGGTAGATCAACTGATCCTATGATCGATTAATGCACAAGGTTGACACACCTGTCATGTGTGCACCCAGGTGTGCACCCAGGTGTACTTATGCGTGTAGAGCGGTATGTGTCTGGAAACGCTGTTGCGCATGTATAGATCTAATGTTTGTGTCTGTGAATGTGTTTCTGCAAGAGTGTGAGTGTAATGCATGTTGCGTTTGTGCTCTGTCTGTAAGCCTCTTCACACGCGCACATGTGTGTGTGTGTCTGTCCGTCTGCGTGTGCATATTTGTGTCGGTGTGCATGTGCACGCATGCATGCGTGTGTTGAGTTTTTTTTTGTTTTTGTTTTTTTTTTCTGTGTATGTGTATGAACACCGATGTTCGTGTTTGTGTGCATCATGTAATGCTTTGCACGCATCAGCACATGTGAGTTTTTATGTGCAAGTCGTTTTTGTGTCTGCATCTTCGGGTGCTTTTGTGTACACACACACACACATACACACACGTGTGTGTGTGTGTGTGTGTGTGTGTGTGTGTGTGTGTTCAGATTTTTTTTGTTTTCTCTTCACCTTTCAATAATCATTACGAAAATTGTTTTCTGGAATCACAGCCTTCCCATCTGTAGATTGTGTGTGTGTGTGTGTGTGTGTGTGTGTGTGTGTGTGTGTGCGTGCGTGCGTGCGTGCGTGTGTGTGTGTGTGTGTGTGTGTGTGTGTGTGTGTGTGTGTGCGTGCGGGCGGGCGCGTTCGTGCATGCATGCATGTGTCTTTCCCTTTTGTGGATACTACAGTGCAAATCTTCATTTAAAAAGTGTGTTACTCAGAAAAAAAAAAAAAAAAAAAAACAAAACGTGAGAGAGTGAGAAAAGATGAAGAGCATCGTTAGTGCAGTGTTCTACAGTGGAAAACCTAATATCTAATATACGGCAGTTCTTGACAAAAACTCAACTCTACCAAAACTTATGAAACATAATAATAAGAAGGGAAAGGAGCAGCGAACACAAAATGGGAAAAAAGAGGGTTTTCTTCTTCTTCTTCTTTTAATATGTTTATGTCAGAAACGTGACAAAAAGTGCCTCTAGTGGGCTGGGGGTTGATGTCCAAAGTGTCATATGTCCGTCTAGACCACAGTCTGGTAGTTGTAGCGATCTCCAACACGCACAGCAAACAGTACATGACAGTGCTGTCTCACTACGTTGACGGGGATTACCATTTTCATTTTGTTTGTATTCGGCTTTTAGTCACCGGAAATTGCTAACAAGGACAGTAACGCTTGAAGTTTACTTGTAAACAAAAGTTTCCCACAGAGACGGGTAGACCTATGCTCAACTTCTCGGTCCAAGATGCAAGCAGGAAAGGACAGGAAAAAAGCTGAACTTAAAGTAAAGGTAAATACACCTTGAGTTGTCTGCGATATCAGCTTACAGCTGACCACATTCAGCCTGTCAATATTATTAGTTTCACACATGTTACGGCATAAATATACTTGGCCTTCTCTGACAAGTTTGTGTCCATGTCGGAAGCCCCAGTGTCCATGAGAGTGCCAATCGATGACATCGACACAACGGGGACCTGTAAACTAGGACTTTGACAATATTTGTACATATCATGAAAATAAGATTGGCGACCGAATGGATCATGTAGTTACACCTAGATATTGCGCCACTGTGCATGTCGCCGAATGGAAACCGCCACCTCCACGAGTACACACTGCAGTATCTCCCAAATGTGAGCAAAGGTAAGTACTTGGGAGCCATCCTGCAAGACGACCTAGGACGACCACATTGGCCAAGCCAATAACAGTATCATGAAAAAGTCTTGAATGTCATCAGAAGGTCTCTGAAAACAAAAAACATAACATAAAAGGCTTATAATGCACTGGTTTGCCCCCACCTTCAGTATGCCTCCTGCCTGTCAAACCATGAACAACAACAACAACAACAACAAAAAAACATCCAGGACATTGATCTGTGTAGTGCTTAGCAGCACACTTTGTCATGGGTGACTACCGATCAGCATCAAGCATGTTTGCAGTGTTTGAAAAACTAAAGAATCCCACACTGGAGAAGAGGTTGACTGCGATGAGAAAGTGAGGAGAAGAAAGAGAGTTTGTGTGCATGTGTATGCACATGTGCTATTACATTGTCTTTCATTGTGATAAGAGGAGAGAAAAGTTGAGGTGACGTTGCGAAAGAAGGCAATAGGGGTGAATTGGGACTGTGGTTGATAAAACTCTTTCTTTTTTTTTAAGATAGCCCCAAAATAATGAGGCTTTATATGACTGCATTGTAAAATGAAATAGATCTATTCATTTTCAGATTAAAGAGCAAGAGGTGTTGCAGTATGAGCTAAGCAGCTTAAGACCAAAGGCTGTGAGTTTGATTTTTTTTTTTTTTTTTTTTTTTCAATCTTGCAAAGTTGCATGTTTGACTTCCCACTATGTATGTTAGTCTAATACTGTTGTGATTTCTCGCCTTCACTCTCAGTATGCCAGATAATGATCATAGCAGTTCAGTATGCCTTTTTTTCAGAGTGATGGAATGCGTGTGTGTGTGTGTGTGTGTGTGTGTGTGTGTGTGTGAAGGTAGGTCACAATTTGAATTTTTCTTTTAATTGTTTGGTATTCCTGTAGGTTATTTCTTGCTTTCAAACCATTGCATTAAAGAACTGATTTTTGCTATATAAGCAGATTTACAAATCTCCAGTGAGTATGTTACATATTTCACTCATCTCTTTTGCTTGTTCTGTAGACACACATGCACTCAAACGCACTGACATGATATAAAGCAAGCAGTAAAAATGCACATCAGGGTGGGATGTTTGCATTTGTTCCTTATTGTTTTAAAAATTGAAGACCTCAATGCCTGGGCAGAGATAAACCAAATGTTAAAATACACAGTATGCACACCAGATGTGCTCTGACCTTCATACACATGTGTGAAGGTAATGTGATGAACACACTTGTAAACTGTTGCACACTCATATCTTTTGAATAGTGTGAATTACTCAGACCAGGTACACATATTGTCATTTTCATCCTATATTATTTGCATTCCAGAAAGTGTACAGACAGCAGCAGAACAGCAACATTCTCTTCCAGTCTGACATGCAGCGAGAGATGCAGCGAGCAAAACGTGAGTCTGATTTTTGTTGTTGTTCTTTCTTGCTTCTACTATTTACAATTGAGGACTTGCACTTTTTATTACAGGATTTTTTTTTCTTTCACCTTAGTCCATTCTTCATTTTATTAATGGCTATTTGAAAATTTCAAAATATGTGCCACATATCAACTTTCACCGTGCTTCGTGGTTATCCCTGTACCCAGACTCATGATAAAAATCTTTATGCCACTGGACCATTTGAACTGTTCAAATGAAATTTTAGAAATCTTTTAAGTGTGTCATTTACATTATGCCAAACAATTTTGGTGTCTGTGCATTAGAAGGGAAAGATTTAATCAGTTTCCTCATTTGTGCATTTGAAGGGAAAGAAATATATGGGTCTAGGTGGAGTTGCATCAACTGGTAAAGTATAATCTCTCTAGGACTCTTTGGTTATATGGGTTTGCCAGGACCCACAACCTCTGAATAGGATAAACACAGTAAAAGAACCACAGCAAAGCCTAAATAAAATGAATCTGCAATTTCCAGTGTGCATAGTCAAGAGCTGTGTCTGATGATGCCTACCAGCAAATAAAGTCAGTTCTGCTGAGCAACAAGCCACTCTTATCACCGATACTTTTACAGGTACTGGTGAAATTAGTGCCAGCTGAAAGTTGATTTAGATCACCTGACCTAATCAGCAGTACAGAGTGAACATCTGGTCCATTCATGGGCTGCCAAATGATACAGATCATCCAGGTGGGCAGAATAAGCAAAATGAAGTGAAAGAAGGGATTTTTTTTTTATATACATGCAATTCAGCAGCTCAGACCACACATATGGGTTATTTCCCATTTTCTTTACAGTGTGTGCTTAAATTAAATCAATTTATATAGACAGTGCTGTATATGAATTGTAATTTTATAACAAAATGTGTGCAAGTTGTTTACAAAGACAGTGGTGGTGTTAAAAAAAAATTGTCTAGATATTGTAATGTTTGAGGATCTATTTGCACCTATCATCTATGAAGACTGGTGTTGTAAAAAAAAAAAAAAAAAAAAAACAGAGATTGTGGCGTTCTTTAAGTACACAAGCTCATTGTTTAGACAGGGTAGTTATTTATGAAGGTGCAGATTTCGATGTAACTTCAATGTTTATGTGTTGATTCATATGGGTTTTCTAAAAAATTAAATTAAAAAAAAAAAAAAAAAGACTATAACTGTATAAATTTCATTAATAATTTCCATTTGTAAACCCTATAAATGTTGCTGAATATGTTCCACATCAAACACTGCTATGTGGCTGTACAAAGAAATACTGGCTGTATTATCTTTTGAAATACGAGTATGTTTCTGTGATCTCTTACAAACCTCCAAACCGAAGATTCTGTTAGTTTAAGTTAACATGTCCCGTATGTTTCCATGCCCTGGGTTACCTAATACAAAGATAGTAAAGGATGGGTTTGATTCCCATCAGAACCATTCAGTTGCGGGATTGTTCTGCACCGACATCTCTTTCCCAGAGCTGAGTTTGCTACTGGCTCAGTTGCAAAGAGTGGGACCACACAATTGAGGATCATCCACTAAATGGAAGCATCTGAGAGTGTTACTCCATCCAACAACAACAGTTCTCATTAATTTGCAGATTCAGTGACCCCTGACAGAACCAACCCAAGACATAGATATGGAGAGGTAATCGAAACTGAGGTCACAGTGACAGCAGGGCGTGAAGGGCCACAGAATTTAAGACGTTCTCTTTATGCTGATTGATGAGGATGAGGATAAAGTTGATGATGCTAGGAATTTCCATTCAGGTCCAAGGCTGCATGACAGGGATAAACTCTATGCTTACTGTCATAATATACCCCAACATCAACTAGGAATGCAGTGGTGGTCAGGGAATTTGATCAACACCCTCAGAGACGCATCCAGTAGAGGAGGAAACTCTACTGTTTGGTCCCAGAATACCAGTGGATCCTATAGCACTCAGCTCTTGGTACGAGCTGATCAGGGCAGAAAAATCCCACAAACAAATATGGCTCTGATGGGAAATCAAACACTCTGCCTCTCAGCCTGGAGTACGAGCTGGTCAGGGCAGAAAAATCCCACAAACAAATATGGCTCTGATGGGAAATCAAACATTCTGCCTCTCAGCCTGGAGTCCACACCACTGACCTGGTTCCAGGCTTCATCCGTTGCAGATCTCTTACTTACAACTGCATACGTTGCTTTCTCTAGAGTTAAGGAGTGGGTATTCGGCTTGCCATTTGGTAGAATGGACTGTCTGTTCTCTGTCATTGTTATTCTGCTCTTAAGTCACAATCATAAAATCTTACGTTGCAGAAAACATGGACAGTCTGCAGAAAGAGTACAAAGAGATGGAAGCTTCCAGTCCTGAGGATCAAGAGTCAGAAGAAGACAATGATACACAGGATACATGTGGACACGGAGTATAACATCACACTTGGACTTTTTGGGAGCAGCAACTTCTCTCTGGATGTTTGTTTGATATATGCAGCCATTGTGTATGAACACCTGGTTTGAAAAACTAAAACTGGAATATGGTGTATGTTTCACTGTGAGCAGTGCGCTGTGTGACAGGGAAGGAGGGGGAGGGGTGTGTGTGTGTGTGTGCGCAGTTATCTTTGCAAACCTCTCTGTCACAAATGTGTGTAATGAAGGGAAAGAGAGGGGGTGGGGACAGACACACAGAGTTTTCATTTTTGTGGTCTTACACGGAAAAAACAGGGATATACTTGAATGACTTGTGCAATACGGAAGTGGTCAATACTCCCTGGTTCTGGTATCTCAGTTGAAAATGATGCAATCAAGAGTCCTTTTTTTCCCTTATATATCTGGAATTGTATGTCTACGTGAAGAGAAATCATACGGAAGTGTACACTAACGTTAACTTTCTCTACTGAGAATAAATACTGCTCTTAACAACTCTTTGTGTTGGTCTGCTATAAACCTTGTCTGCTTTATGTATTTGTATGTTGAAGAGAATCAAAGTTCAAATCTGAACAAAGAATATAATCTTTATAATTTTCCAGTGTAATCAACACATGTTTAATCAAGTCAAAAGTGCAACTTAATGAATTCTGTTTGTTTTTTTGTTTCTCCTCCTTCACTGTTCTATTTGAATTGAATGAATTTGAATAAAAAAAAAATAAATAAAAAAATAAAAAAAAACAGAGGAAATCAATCATCTTTGAACATTAGAAAAGTAATAATGTAGAGTACAGTTCTTGAACAATTATCAATATGTAAAAGATATGACTATCAGTGTCACATGATTTAAGTCCATGAGGGAAAAAAATGACTAATTTTCATACTTTTTTTTCAATACTGAGTCTGTTCAAGACAAAGATCAAAGGAAGAAACTGAAGCTGGCAGTCTGAATCTATCCATGTTGAGTCCCTATTTCAGTATTTTCAATGAATTCTCCATCAGATGCTCATTTTCTCCCTTGCATGTAACACTGAGCAAGTACTTTTTGAGAGAGTTCCACTACCTGCTACAAATTTCATTTCATTTACAACCAATATGTTTTCACCAAGCTAAAAAAAAAACGAAGTATTTTCAGGTATTCTATCTAATACACTGAAATAAGTGGTGCAAATGAACCTCGGGAAATGAGCACTGTAACAAAAACAGAGTTCTAGAAGTTAACTGACAAATAAACTAAATCATTTCAGAGTAATCTGGTACTGAAAAAACTGAAGGAATTTACATGGTTGAAAATAAAATATATTTTTCAGAGCCTCGCTGAAGATAATCTTTAGTGTCCTTCCTGTTGTCAAGAGTGTAAAGTTATGCAGGTCCACAAAATGAACTAAATAATGCTGGAATTAATGCAAACAAACACAATTTGAGACTTTCTGAAAACAGATGTTTTGAAAACTGAAACATTTTAAAACAAACTCCGAGAAGTTTGCGGTAATGTTTTCACAATCAATCAATGGTCAGTCAGCATTTCGAGCTGAATTCTTGGCCTGACAAATTTTAAGTTAATTCTTAATAAATGCTACAGCAAACTCTATCCTAATTTTCCTTATGAATATTTTATTGAAAACGTCCATCTCTTTGGGAAGGGACTGAGACAGAAAAAGGGGGATGGGAACAATCATGATATTTCCCTTCCTCATTTATTAGAACTTGGCTACAGACATCTCTCACTTAAATTTGATACAGGTATGAATTACTTGCATTTTTAAAAAGAAAAATATTGCAGTGTTCTGTGTTTGTGTTGCATAAGTACAGACAGACAAATACAAATACATTAATATATGAACTTTCCAATGAACTGAAAGACTTTATTTCATACAAGAATGACTTGTACAGGTCCACCTTGTTCTGACAAGAACTACAAAAGATTACTCATTAATAGCACCCACCTTCCAATCAATAGTAATTCTCATCATTTTTAACTGACCTGCTGATCATTAAAGTCACTCACAATCAAACATTCACTCTCTCTTCATTTACCCCCTCGCACCTCTCTCATAAATTTTGTGTACTCCTCATCAGTCTCATCTCCCTGTGGGTCGACAGACGAAATGTTCTTCTCTTTCTTGCTGTCCTGTGTCCCTCCCTGCTCACACACCTCATCATCATCAGGTCTGCTGTACAATACCGGAGCACTGGAGTACTGCGTCTTCTTCCTGGCCGCTTCATACTCTTCCTCCGCCCTCTGTGCTGCTGCCTCTTTGGCGGCCATGAAGCTACCTGGCTGGTAGGCAGTTGCTGCCATGGCCGCAGGCTGCAAGAAGTCTGGCACACCAAAAATCACTCCCTCAGTTTGGGCGGCCGGCCTAGCACTCTCCGGTGTCGCTGCTGTTGCTTCCTTCCTTGTATCAGACTCTGAAGGGGCAGGGTCACGACCCTGAGAGCTGGCGGCTGAGCTGAAGTGTCCCGGTGTGTAGGACACGGCCTGTATTTTGGTCAGGGGGTCAACCGATGTGTGCGCCATGTAGCCCAGCAGGTCCTCCTCGGACACCTCCCTGTTCTGCATGAAACGTTTGTCCACCATGCTCAGCTTGGGCACCGACACTTTGGCAGGGGCTGGTTTAGGTGCAGGACGCGGTGCAACAACAGGGGTGACCTGAGGCCTGGGTTGGGAGGTGAGGAGACCTTGCTGGGAGGGATACACAAACGGCTTAGCGAAAGAAGGGTCTTGTTCGCCAGGGACTGAGGGGAGGAGAAGCAAAGGCCGATGGTGCAGACTGAGGGATGGGCATCGCTCCAGCCTGTTCTGGCAAAACCTGTGGCTGCACAGGATAGCCAGGGGAGGCATGGACGTGTCTGGAAAAGGGTCAGTGAAGGCCCCCATCTGCAGCTGACCATAACCCTGCTTGGGCCAGCAATGGGGTTTGGACACGGTTCGGATCGAACCTTGCGGACTGGGTCTGCTGTCCAACACCAACCTCACCACTTACGTTGCCTTCACCAGTGGCCATCCCTGCCTGCAGTCCTTGTTCTGCTTTCACACTCCCAGAAGAATGTACCTTCTCTGCCACTCCACCTGCTGGTGGCAATGGTATGGATCCCAATTCAACGTCTGCCTTATTGTCCACGTGTGAATGCTTTCTTTCTTCTCCTAAACTTGCATGCAATTGACGATGCCCCGAGAGACTGCCGAATCTGTTTCAACATTGCCTCGGTGCTGCCAGAAGTGGACGGGGGGGGCTGCATGGAACGTACATTTCCATCACCGTTTGGGAGCTGGTGTCTTTGGGGGGTATGCCACGATTTCTCGGAGGTTGGTCAAAGTAAAACTGTGGGGGAGCAAATTCACTCTCACGCTCACTGCGTTTCTGCTCCATGTAACGCTTGGCATTCCATTCGGAAGTTCTGAAAGAAAAGCCAAAAATAGGGGAATGAAAGTGTGGCATTGAACATGCTAATCTGATGACATTGAAGGAGTAAATATTAAACATAAAACACAGCTGAGTACACTTAGCCAGATTAATAAACAGCCCCAAAATGGCTGAGCTACTTTTTGATCATTGATGCCAACAGCACTATCTGGCCAACCCAATGGTTAAAATGGGTCTTTGTGGGTATGCCCCTATCCTGAATATCCATGAATATAGACAGGCAGTTCATCATAAATAATCAGACAGGCAGCAGAATATTGCATGTGACAGCCCAAATCGAACTTTTAGATCTTTATCAAAGAACAATCAAAATGTTACGTATACAGAGGGGGTCAGTGAGGGGATACCACTTCAGACTCTTCTCTTTTTCTATGCCTACCCCACTCACTGAAAGATCACACACACACACACACACACACACACACACACACACACACACCTACACACACAAAACACAAACACAAGTGAAGGCACATACTTTCCTTGCACACACACACCACATTCACACATGACTGGGGCTGAACGTCTCCAGCTGTCATCACGGGTCAGCACACACACACCAGCCAAAAGAAACAAGTCCACTTCCTGAATGCTGCTGCCGGAGGGGTGGGGTCTTCCACAGCCGTCTGCTCCTCTCTTCTGTTAAACCCACAGAAGACAGGACATGCAATGTCAGCATTATCAACTTGTAATACGCTGCTGCTACAAAGGTCTGTTCTGAAAGGTGACACAGCAAAAGAAATTCATGAAGCCTTTTTCTCTTTAACGCTTCAACACTGGGTCAATTCTACACTTGAAGTATACTGCAGAGGAAAGAAAATGTCCATGGCTGGTCCTCTGCCAAGGACTATTCATTGAAAATGAAAATTTTTCTATATGTTCTGCAAACTTGCTTTTGTTGAGAGATGATTTTATACAAGAAGAACTGAGAGAATCTTTCTGTCGGTGAATCTTAAAAGTTGTGCAATTTACAAACTCTAATTTCTTTGATTTGTTCTGGGTCAACCCAGTCTTCACATTTTGCTCTTTTACTGTCAAAATTACATGCGAAGAAAGTTCAAACAAGATTACTTTTCATATAAATTTCAGATCATTTAGCATCTAAAGAACTGCTTCTGGAGCAAATACATCGACACAAGTTTGTTGGCTGTATCTTCATTTGCCTGCACTTGGATCAGCTTGCTTGCCAACAGTCCGAGAATTTGTCCAACTTTGTCTGTAGTTGGCTCAATATTCAAATCTTCAAAGTGGAAAACTTTTTGAGATCCCCAAAACAGCATAAAAAAAAACATGTTTCTCCATGTGTTGTAACACTCCTCTCTGGAGTGGGCCACAGTTTGTCATATCTATTTCAGAAGGACAAACAGGAAACCTGTGAAACTGCTCTAGCACCTGCTGTCACAAGGCATGGAAACAAATCACTGAGTTAAACGTTTTGAAATGAAAGGCATCTCACCTTTGTCATCCCCACCCAACACACTGCCGTCCTTCATTTTACGGCGCTGCTTAACTTTGGCTAGGCGAGCTTCCAATGCTGCCTTGCGTTTCTCTTTGATTCTTTCACTCCGCTGGCGACCATCCATCGTCTGTGAGACAAAGGCAATGTTTGTTTGTATTGACTCTCTCTGCTATTTAGGAATACCTGATATAGCTTGGAATCATTTATGAATTAGGAAATATATATCCTCATAATTTAAGCTTGGATTCAAAATTTTGTTCACAAGCAAGTGATTAATGGATGCTCCTTCACCTTCTGACAACATACATACAAGACAAAAAACTGTACTGTCACTCAAGATTAGTGTGTAATACTTATCTCTGCTCAAAAATTCATTATTGTTTGTCCCCATTTTTGTAATGTTTTGTGAAAGATATGAAGTACCTGCTGCTGCTTCTTTCTACTTTCTTCTTCATTGCTGATAATTTTTTTGAGACAGACAGAGTGAGGAACTACTTTGGGAGCTAAATATTCTCAAAATTGAATTTTCAAAGGAACTATGGATCAGACATTGATACCGCAAGTTAAGTAACCAAACACGGAGCAACATGATAAGGCGTCCACAAAACCATAACTTTTGACTTGGAGTGTTAACAGGCACGTTTGAACAGATGGATTAGAAGAGCACAAGTTGTGCTTAGAAAAGGCATTATCAAAATATCTACATTCTACTAATCTGAACTGTTCGGTGTTGTCATACACACACACCCACACACACACACACATACACACACAAGCATACATATATGCACATGCACAAACACTCTACATCTCTCATTAGTTCAGAAGAACCCTCCCAAGTAAGCACACACTGAGAACACATTTCTTAATTGTTTTTTGGTGTTCCAGTTTAAAACCACCTATGTCAAAGAACATATGTGCAAAGGGGGGCTTTACCCCTGGATACACAGAAGTGTAGATAAATGTAATGTACCATAACTTCCATCTTACCTTACGGTACTTTTAGAGCTCATGTGCACCATTTTTTTTCCTCAACAAGTAATCAAACATTTCCTTTTTTCAGGACATTTATTTGATAAACATGAGCCATCTGCCTGAGGCTCACAAACAGTCTACATTACACCTGTGGTCAAGAACAGATTACGTTGGGTGTACTTTTTCTTTAGTCTTTCAAACATTACCTGTTCTCGCAGTTTATTCAGCATTTCCATCTGCTCTTCTCTCAAGTTGCTGTCTTTGGAAAACTGATAAAATCCAGTGCCATGGGTTCGGATTTCTGCCAAAAAAAAGTAAACATGTAGTAGAGAATGGGGTGGAACCCCCAAAACAAAAAGAAATGCATTCAGATGTCTGACCACAAACACACACAGCCTTGCAGAAACACACACTCAGGGAAACCATAAAAAAAAATTCACCAAAAAAAAAAAAAACTGGTCAAAAAAGGAGGTGTGTGTGTGTGTGTGTGGGGGGGGGGGGGGTGTGTGGGGGGGGGGGTCTCCTTTTAACATCAACCAGAGATTGACACTGGGACTTTTCACTCAATTCATGCACAAGAAATACGAGGTCCCCTATTGACGACAGCATAAAAAGAAAAAAAATATGCATCAAGTCTTTGATGCAGAATTTGAAAGTCTAAATAATCCGTAATACTTGAATCCCAACCATATACACATTCACATACCTTTATACCCCACAACACAATTTAATAACAAAACTTGCAGTCTACACATACATACACTTCTCTCAACTTGCATGCACAATGAAAGCATGTACATTCACTTCTTCATCCATCTTTGTAGTCCAATCTTTTTTTTTTCCCATGCTCAACTACAGGCACAAATTTTTTTGCCTGGTTGCATCACATCAGAGGCTAACGGTTCATGCAATGCAGCAGATGACAAATTGGCGCTGGCAGTGTCTTCACAGTTGTTTCATCTTGGACTGACATGTTCACTGTCTCAGTGTCTGTGATGACCTGGGATCGTCTGTCAAAAGTATCCACCCACAGTGTCAGCAAGCTTTTTATTTCCTATAAACTGCAAGTCAATATCATGATCACTGTTGCAGGAAATACATGTCAACTTACATTGTCTGACTAGTCATTCACTTTTAAATGATAAGGTCAGTCAAGCTTGCTGAGACAAATATCAAGGTAATCACACCTTTTAAGGTTAATGCTGAGACAAATATCAATCAGTAATAACACCTTTTAAAGGTTATTGCTGAGACAATATCAATCAGTAATAACACCTTTTAAAGGTTAATTGCTGAGACAAATATCAAGTTAACACCCTTTAAAAGTTAACTTCAAATTTTTGTGAAATATGACTCCCCCCCCCCCCCCCCCCCCCCCCCCCCCCCCCCCCCCCCCCCAGTAACTTACTTCAATTTATCCATGGATCACAAAACAGCATGACAGATCTTGCACACGAGGACAAAGAATTCTACAAAAGATGTGATTGTTTCCACCTTCCTAGAACACCATCTCACTTCAGCAAATTAGAAGAATTTGCAAGTATTTTCCTACGCTGTCAACACATTTTGAGAATTATTTGGCAGAATTTTTAACAGCCAAGAAGACATCCACAGATCCACGATTGAGTTCAATATGCACGTCATGATATCAATCAGTTTTATTTTCTCCGTTTTTCAAGCATGCAGCAAGTGTAGTTTGAGTCTGCATTTAGTTCCCGTTAGCTGGAATACACTCACCATCAAACTGAACATTGGCATAATGCACAGGACCATTAGCCGATTCCTCAGCCTCTTTCTCCCACTGCTGTCTACGCAGCTCCCGCTTCATGTCGGCCGAGAGGAGAGTGGCTCCCTCTTTCAGTTTGAGTCCAGCATCTCCTGGAGGCCTTACAACAGGCAGAATTATCAACATATACTATTGTAGTAACAACCGCAGGTCCATTATGACAGTATCACTATCAGTATAGTTTTAAAGGTCACCACAGGTCCATTATGACAGTATCACTATCAGTATAGTTTTTTAAAGGTCCTTAACACAGAAATATTTTACACACAAAAATGCTCTGAAACTCTGTTTTGGAGGTTTTTAAGAAATAATCACAGTTGTTTTTCCTTGACAGTATCAGGTAAAACGCCAGTCGCTCATGCACCAAAAAATGCTGGAAGCTGAAGCAAAAAAAAATTTCCAGTCTGAGATTTTGTCATTTGTTTTCCTTGCCGACGTGAGATCATGGCCTACCCTTTAACCCTTGGTGACATAAATGCTGGACTGCAAATCAAACTCTGTGCCTGCCTAACTTCTGCAGGCAGTCATGTAAGATGACCACAGCTCAAGCTTTTTTACCTTCAGTACTTGTCAACTGTCAAACCAGCAAAGTTTAAGCATGTCAAACGTACAGGACTGCAAGTCAACACTTTTCCCATTCTTTTTAAACAACTTTGACGCTGAGATGAGAACCAGGAATTTTCAAAGCAGCCTTAATTCATTTGTATGCTCCTTTAACAATTATCCATTGGATTTACTGCACATCTTCAATATAAATTACAAATGGTCGAATCTTAACAGGCACTGTCACCATTTTCAAGGGCACCCAAGCACTTGACACAGGCCATGACTGTACTTACTTTCACTTTGACCTGTTTGAGCGAACTCTTTCATGTTTCATGGGGGAAGGGCAATGGGGAAAAGGGGTGGTGGTGTTGGAGGGGGAAACAGCTTAGAAATGCTGCTGTCATTTAGATCCTAATATCATTCAATACCTCACAAAGTTTTCTTTCATGAATGTCCACACATCACTTTCATACATACCAGCATGCATGCATCGCATGTAAATACCTGCATTAACTACACAAGCCTACATTGTAGAGGAACAGTTAAACTGAACTCTTGAAAGAACACATATATTACTCTTGGTGTAAATCCATTTGAAAATATAGTCAATAACAAAATGTTTATGAACATGTTTTTGCTATTTTTTAACATTAATTTTTTTAAAAAATCTTACATAACACTCTTAAGCATAATACAGTAATGTTTCCAATACTTTACACATATATGTCATGCACAGAACAAGGCAAGCATTTCCTTTGAATGATCTAATTCTATGCAAAGATGTTTACAATTATGAACAATCTACTGTGTGGGAAAAAAAAAAACAAACAAACAAAACAGCATACCTTCCGAGTGGGCGTTCCTGCTTTTCCAAGTGTGGTAAGTCTTTCCTCATGCAACGACGTGATCGACCAAACGTGTCCACATAATCCACCCTGCAGACATCCAGGAGGCAACATAATCCTCTCGTTTAATTAAGAAAACTAAAAAACACGAAGTGAAAAACAATTCTTTTCTACCGAAAACCTGTTCCTCATGAAAGTTTACGAACAATTTGACCAAATCTTTTTTCCCCAGAGGCATCACTCAGAAGAAGATAGTCATGATTCCTACTGCATAATGTCATATCATCACCTCTCTCATTCAGCAGTCCACTGGGAACCCTTGATGCTACCATGTGGGCACCAGCTTCAGAGGACCCTGCAATGCTATCTAATGGGGATGTGTTCAGTAATAACTGTTGTGATTAAGGCATGAATGATATTACATGGAGCTGGACCAAGTGTGCATCCCCACTGGACACACACACACTTCTTTGTATTACAGCAATAATCACCTCCAGCAATCAAATTGGGGTGTTAAAGGAAGGAAGTCTTCATTTAAAAATCAATCTAGAGTGCACACTAAACTATTACTTATCCCTCCAGTGAACGCACATAATACAGATACGATTGATATGGGTGCACATACACGCTTCTATATATTACAGTAGTAATTACCTCAAGCAATTTTTATAATGCACATTAACAAAAACGTTCTGCAGAAAACAAGTCTTAATAGGGAGAAAATGTCTTAACTAACAAGGTTTCTCTTGAGAGATATCACTCTCCTATGAAACTGATTTCGCACAGGCACAATGCACAGCATGAACTAGCATGTTGAAGAGCATTAGAACACCACAAACAATTCACTGCAGATAGCATGCATCTGTGTGTGAGCATTTCCAACAACGCTGTCTTTGTGTGTGTCGTGTGTGTGTGTGTGTGTGTGTGTGTGTGTGTGTGTGTGTGTGTGAGAGAGAGAGAGAGAGAGAGAGAGAGAGAGAGAGAGAGAAAAAAAAAGAGAGAGAGAGAGAGACAGAGAGAGAGAGAGAGAGAGAGCGAGCGCACGTATATTGATGTTTGCTTGTTTCCGACAACATTCTTACCACTCCTCCTCTCGGGATTGGCTGGAAGCGGCACAGGTTCGTCACTGGGCATGTCATCATCTGACGTGCCATGCTTTGCCCTGTCACCCAGATCCCGTCCCAGCAGTTACTGCTGTTCCTGTCCTTCCCTCCCCTCGGCGCTGCTCCACAATCCTGTCCACAGCTTTCCTCTGGAAGTCCACCAGGTAGCCTTCACTGCCGTCTTCATCTGTCACCAACACACCAGGATCATGTTCTACATCAGCCCTTTTAAACAATCTTAAAAAAAAAACTATGCCGCCAAACAAAAAAAAAAAAAAAAAAAAAAAAAAAAAAATACATGATGAACACGACGCATTTCGATCTTTTTGGTCTTCTTAAGGCAAGACAAACGATATTCCACATCCATTCTAAACCCACTTTGAAGAGATAAGCGGCTGTCTGTTCGCGCTTCATTTCAATTGTCTTAAATGTTCACTGTCTTCCCTGAAGAAGACCAAAGAGAATGAAAGATGACATCTTGTCTTGTAATTTGTTTTCTTTTGTTTGATGGCACAGTAATTTTTCTTTTAAGTTTGCTTCAATTTCTGCCTGCAGTAACCTTTACTTTGAAACTGTCTTTAAAAGAAGCAGAAAAAATCATCATCTCTTTTGTTGAAAATCATTTGTTTAGTTGTGCTTGGAGTCTCCCACTACATTCTTATTGTTGCTCATAGTGAATGTCATTTATTTGTTGTTTTGTTTTCTTTTGTTTTCTCTCTTCTTCACTTTTTTTTTTTTTCGTGTATGTGGTAGTAACTGTTGTGTGATCTTATCATATGAAGAAGAGAGAGAGGAATCTCAATTACTGAGGTTATGGTTCTAAGTTCAGCTGAATACAAAAAATGTGTCCTCATAAGAACAAAAATATTGTTTCAACTATAAATAAGTACTTCAATTGCAGTATGAAAAATGAAATTTCTAGCTTGTATGTAGAAACACACAGACAAGTCTGCGTAAGCAGATGGGTGCCAAAAGTGATGTTCACCATTCATACAAAGCTTCTTACATATGAAGTCCTAATCAGATTTGGAAACACAATTATATCACCTTGTACTTTAAAAATTACCACAAGCGAATGCCTAAATCAGCAAATCCTGTCGTATTCAAAGATAAACTGTTAAAAAAAAAAAATCATGGAAATCAAAATCACACCAAGAATGTCCAGTACACAAACTATAAATCTATACTACTAAAAATGCTTAAATAAAACATTAGTGAGTACATTCTGTACAAAAACAGTACAATTAAGAAATTTTAAAAAACACAAAAAAATCTGTACGTTCGTGGTTGAACTCGTTCGATGAGAGTTTATGACAAAATGCACTGAACAAACCCTGTTCATTTGAGACAGTGTATTGCAAGAAACACAATGACAAGTCTTTGCCAGAAACTACATACATAGCCACTGGCTTATTTTCAATTGTCTTTAAATCTTGATCTAGCACCCGCAAAAGAACAACAGAAAGTGAAATCTTACCAGGTATGCCTGATTCAGAAGCAATCTTTTCATAGATCTTTGATTTTGCCTCCAGAGCCTTTCTGCAATGCACAACAATAAAATTAAAACTCATTCACATCTTAATACCATGATGAGTATAAAATTATATTTTTACATCTGTATCCTCCTCCAAAATGGCTCATTCTGACTCTTCCAAACGCAACCCATGCACAGCATTGATTCTGCTACTGCTGGTACATGTCTGAATCATATGCAAGACCCACATGCGTGCTACCTTGTTCTGTTGTTGTCACAAAAATAACTGAAAATCCACTCTCTGCTGACAATAATTGTTTTGTTACAGATTCAATATGCTGGGCCTGAAGGGAGACTGCAATGCCTATCCAAAGACAGTCCCCTTAAGCATGTCAACAACGAAAACTTTACCGACTACAGAGCATGAACAAGAAGAGGAAATGGAATCTGTAGTCATTATTGAGAGCTTGGCATGAACAGCCACAGAATCTGACACTTCTGAATAAGGATGGTAATGATGAATTTGATGAAATAATGATCTGTTCCTGTCTCAGACTACATGACAGAGCTGTGCATCACACTTTCTTTTGCAATCTATCCTGGCAACAACAAGCAGGACTTAAAGACACAGGTGCTAGGCACATGCAAAATCTCAAGTACATGGATGAAACTAGTGTGTGATTCTACTATATTTTTTCCATATAGCCCTTAGCAAACTCATGAACACACGGCTGAAAAATGTTCAAAAATGTATGCTCCTGATGGGATTTAAAGCATAATATGTTAACTGCTCCACGACAGCAACTAATAGATGCATTGTTTTTCATTATCACTACATAAACGTACGTATCAAATGCTGGGCACAAGTTTTTGCATACTATAAGGATCCTAATATTTGTCAGTCTAAAATCGTAAGTAACAGAATGATGATCATTTCTTGTTCCACTCACTTTATGAGCTGGATTATTTGAGTCTGAGCTGCAGGCAATGCACTGGTGTGCATATGATACATTATAATCCAAAAATACATCCATATCCATGAACACACACACACACACACACAAATATTTTCATGCACACAGACAGACACACACACACACACACACACACACACACACACACACACACACACACACACACACACACACACACACACACACTAAATACCTGGATCTTTCCATGACATTATCCTCCTCCTCTTTCTCTGCCAGATCCCTGCTGGCTCTCTGCAGCACCCCTGCATTCTTCTTGCTCCAGATCTTCTCTCCCTTGCTTCCAGGCTTCAAACAAATTGACACAGACTTATTATGCAAAAATTTATTCATCCTCAAGCAGAATGAGGACACATTCAGAGTAATTAACATCTAATAAAATAGCTGATGTCATAAATCAAGCATCACAATATAATTTATAGACCAAGTGCCTACATACAGATGCATGCAACAAATTACAGGTTGCCAATAATGGTCACATCAAAATACAAAGCATCAGTCATGACAAATTAACGGCCAAAACAGTCAATGACTGAGCGAGTCAGCTTTCCCAAACAGTTAAATAATCAAAAATTATCAGTGTATCCCAATTTTACTATTTCTCTACATGCACTTGACAACGCACAGTGATGTCAATAACAGCACATACAATTTCCATCAAAAATACATGTATAAAATCAATAGATCAGTAGATCATGCATTCATACTTATCCTCCAGTTCTACTTTAAACTGAACATGGCACAGGTGAAACAGTGGAGGCAGTCATTCAACACTGCTTGCATCATTCATTGTCTGACACATGCTTCACGCTGTAGCCCAAATATTCCTGGAGTACTTCAAAACAATGGAAGGTCACCACCTTCACTTAGAAATATGTGCTAATGCATCCTTCTGAAAAGTTTTTTTTTTTTTTTCCCAAAATTTTCTCATGTGGTATATACAGCATTAAAACGAAAAGACATCACAAACATTATCTCATTTTACTAAATGTTATGATTTTAACATTTTACAAAAATGTCTATTGCAGCAACTGAAAGACTGTCTTTTCTCTCAACCAGCATTTTTCACTCCATCAGCTTTGAAGCAAGGTTTTTTGTTTTCTGTTTTTTTTAATCTCAATATAGTCTATTTCAAAGAATGTAAAAACTTAGGATACCAAACCTATGCTGGACATGTGTAAGGAATACCTACTTTCAGCACAAGAAAAAAAGCAACATCCAACATTGCCAAATCCACAGCATATGCTTGTTCAAACCAAATTAAGAGATGTAGTAGTTTTTCTTAGACTTAAGGCGGTCAATGACAACCATCTTTTATCATGATCCTGATTCACAGTCTTTCCAAGGACACTTTAATATCTGACTTTGTTAAAGTGCATGTAATGCATACTTTGCTGAATCAATGAATGAATGGCACTCATGATCTGTAAAGTGATTTGAATTCTAACTCCTAAGTCTGTAAAAGAGTGAGATTTTACAGTTACATGAAATTAATAGTGAACAAGCCAGTATACTCTGACAACATAGAATCATAACTATCTTTGCAAATGTCTCTTTGTCCAGTCATGAGTCAATGGGATTAGAACACTGACATAATTGTCATTCACCTACTGTTTTGTTGCAACTCACCTTGTTGGTCTTCACTCCTTTCACAAAGTCTGAAGAGTTCTGAGCCTTCAGCTGTTTGTATTCTTCTTGTTTGCGAAACAGTTCAGCTTTTAGGTCAATCATCTGAAAGTGTAACAGCACACTCATTTTACATAACTGTTTGTAATTTAAATTGCTAAATTATCGCTTGCAAAAAAGAAGAAAAAAAAAAAAAAAAAAAAAAAAAAAAAACTCATGTAAAAAATTCTTAATCCTTCATTAAATTCAAAATTATATCTAACACACTTTTACCAGTCACTGAGTGAGTTAGAGATCTATGCAACAATAAAATGTCTGAAGTCTCCCTGTGCAAATACTTTTACTATTTGGCAGTCAAACAGCAAATATACACAAAAAAATAGCAGAAAAAGTGAGATTGTCAAATTTTCCTAGCTCTGACATCTTGAAAACTGTTGGCACAAATGTTATTGTCGCTAATGTACCAATAAGATGCCACACTAACCATCTTCTGCCTTTAACAGGCAATGGGAGGTCGTTTCTGTTTCCTCCTTAATTTACGGCCAAACAAAAACGTCCCCATGGGCCATATCAGTAAAAAAAGACAGAGAGGATAGGCAGAACTATGAGTCTGACATAGTAAGTATAAGTACCCAAACAAGGTGTGCGAGAATTCAGTGCCATGCAGAATATACAATGATAAGAGAAGGCCAAACTGCCCTTATGGTTCATAAGATAAGAACTGAATAAGCCACTTATATAATGAAGAAGCCCTCCTTGCAACAGTAATCTGTGGTTATGCAGAATTTCCTGAGATGCAAGTTGATGGAGGTATTCTCCAAGTGCCAGAAATTAGATGATGAAATGGTAACAGAGTGTTGGAATGCAGTTGAAGTGGCTTTCACTAAAACCTCATGGGCTCTCAGGCTACGGTCTAAAATATTGACCCGAGCATAGGATATGTTGTTTGAATAGCATAATTATGAACCACTTGGAGATAGTGCTTGCCGATATATGTCCTTGATGTTGTTTCGGGAGATAAGGAGGTGGTGTTGAAAGGTGCTCCACGTCCAAAGGTGCAACCTCTCCTAACAATAGCAGTCATGCTGCAATGGCACCTAGATGGGTAAAGATTCATTTATCCCTCCCTCCCCTCTCTTTCTTCCCAACCAAGGATAACAGTGAACATTAATCCAGTAGAAAAGGCAAGAAAGTGTTACAGTCCTGGTTCTTGGTGAGAGTTTTAGGCACAAAGTGTATGGCGACCTACCCATTCCGGTAGATACTGACATCCCCAGGATGACCTCTGTGTGAATCTCACAGCAATGCTGAACGGAAGTGAAAGTGAGAAGGAAGGTGGTCTTGTAAAAGAGGAAATCAAAAGATATGTTGGGAAGCTGCTCAAACAGTAATTTCCTGAGAGAGTTCAGGACAAGCATGGGATTCTATCAGAGGACTCTGAGAGGAGAATGAAGATCCTGATTGCACTGTAACACTACCAATTAACAGCTTACATCTAAGGTTGACAATGACATAGGATGAAATCTATCAATGACTTATACGTGGATCTGATTTCTGATTAAAAGCTTTATCTTTTACTCTGAAGCACTACCAAGAACCTGAGTGATATAAAGTAAAAATGGTTCATTAACATTTTCACAGATACTAAAATAGCTTGGTTTGGGTTTACTTCTAATGTTTAGACTTATTTTGTAATAGCAGAAGTTTATAATGCTCCATATGTACTGCCAACTTGTCCCTTATTTTGAAAGCAACTGATTTTATATGTCATTCAAGATACAGGTCTGTTTTTAAGAATATTTCATCAAATTCAAAATCAGCAATTATGCTCTAATATGTAAACTGAAATCCTGCTGATCACATACTTTATGTGTGATCTAATGCTTAATCCGCCAGTTAGTAGTGTTATTAAAGGTTTCTGGACACTTCTGTTTGTGTGGCAATGACTTCTCAAGCTGAAATTTATAAACACAAATGCGCTGAAACATGTCCAATGATCTGCTTTGTAATGTTTCATGGGCTCCAAATTCAGTGCTTTATTGCATCAAGCATGCAAAAGATTTTCTTCATTTCCAGAATATTTACGTTTCAAAATTCCGAACAGTGTATAAACTGTGAAAAGACGGAGCAACATCCTGTCTAAAGAAGTATGGATCATTGGATGCATTACATCAATGTTGCATGCATTCCTTTGACATGCTGACAAATAAGCTTGACGCTTGAACAATTGAGTCAACATTCCGATTGAAATGCAAGGTAGAGAAGAAGACGGGTAGGGGTGGCGATGGGGGTAGAAGAACAGGGGAGTAGGGTGGGGGGTGGGGGGAAGAATCGCTGGACATTGAATGGAAACATTTCAATTTTTTCTGTTTCTATTGTGCACACGCAACGTAACTCTGACAGGCAGGTTTACAATTAACTAAAATTATAGAACATGAACTTCATGTTCAGCAAGTGAATTGATAAGCTGGCCTGTATCAATGTTTGTCTGTGTTTGTGTGATCATGATGAAGACAACGAAATGAGGATATACCGGACTACTGATGTCGTCTAGTCCTTAAATACAAACTCAGAATAGGAAGCATAGTCAAAATCGCGACAGCATGATTTGCATCCCATTGTCACAATTGTGAGTGTGACAGTAAAATACTCAATACAAAAAGCTCTACCGATGAATTTGACGCCTTTCGTGGGTCGGCCATCTTGAGTTGTTTACGACAGATTGCTCTCCCTTTATTTCCCCAAGCTTCCGTTGCTGGACGATTCGTTTTGAACTTTGAACTTGTTGAATTTAATGAAAGACTAAAAAAATAAAAAATAAATAAAAGATAAAAAAAAAAAATAACCAAAAAAAAGAAAAAGAAAAGAAAGAAATAAAGAGAAAAAAGAACAAACACAAAAACAAAAAAAAAAAAAGAGAGCGACAACATAAACGTTTCTCAGTGTGATAAATGTGTTATCAACGCAAAATAACCATAGTCCAGCCATGGCCAAAATATTGAACAGTAATTAAATAATAACGAAATACATATAAATATTCGGGCTGCCCCTCAACAAACAACCAAATTTTGAAGAGGAACTGGTTCGAACTTTGACAACGCCAACATCTTTTCTGACAGCAGAAGGACATCAAAGAGGCATGATAGGGCTGCAGACCATAAAAGTTTACTTTGCCTCCTCTCCGCATGCTTCAAGTTCCAACTGAGCTGACAGAGAAGTGTTAAATCACTAAATCGAAACTTCTTCTTCATGTCAAAATGGCAGGCGTACCGTTGCAGCGTCTGGAAAAAAAATCAACTCATCGATCACTATAGAACGCAACAATCTTACATAATAAAAGTGTTAAGTAATTAAACCTGCTGTGTTCTCTCTGCCATGAGCAAACAAACTACAATGCATCATTAAACAGGTTTAGCGCCTCCTGCTTCAAGAAATTCTAGGCTGCACACTGTTGCCCGCCCCCCCCCCCCCCCCCCCCCCCCCCCCCCCCCCCCTTCAGCCATGTAGAACATGCCTCTATGCATGTGGACGAAAACCAACATGAAAGAATTTTGGTAAGGTATGCTTCACTCCGCACACGAACAGCCAATAAAATCATCCACTAAACACAACAGACAGCACCAGTCTGGAGGATGGCACAAACTCAGAGGAAGGGAGCTTAGCTTGAAGAAAGGCTACACATAATATCACCATCAATGCGATATCACCACCCGTACGGCCAAAATCAGCACACAAAACTGCAGTCATCTCCCTCCAACATTAAACCATGGCCGAGGATTCAGCTGACACGGATGGTTGTCAGAGACCAATGCAGCCAATTTTCAGTTAGCAGGAAATGGAAAACTCCAAGGCCCAGGACTCAGTGGCGAAGAAAAACTACTAAGATCCTGGGGCCATGATAGATGATGATCAACGACAACGAGAGGAACGAAAGTTAATTCCACAAGGCTTACGCTCTTCTGCTGTGGAGCTCTCCTTACCATTTCTGCCTTAATAACAGCTGTAATCCCAGTTTATACAATAATTTCCAAAGTCCACCATCCTTAGCAGATCCTAAAGAAATTCCGAAACCTCTATCTCAGTGAGGTCTTCACTACAGGAATAGCCTCCAATTCTTGCAGACATGTGACAAGAGTTGAGGTGTGCAGGTGTGGTCCTCTAGGGAAAGGACTCAGATTGTTTTCTCCATTTAGAGTTATAGAGTAATTTGTTTATTTAACTTTCACCACCACCTCCCTCTCTCTTACTGGTGATGGAAGGAACAACGTTCCAGTACTAGTCATTGAAAGAAATTCTAATTTTTTTCCTCAGGACTGTTAAAAGTACTCAAGAATGGCTTAGGAATAATTCTCCTTAGATTTGTGCACTTAAAAGTGCCTGTAGCTCCGAATGAAAGAATTAGAGATAAGTTCAAACATTCAATACTATATGAACAACAAAGAACTGACACCCATTAAGTGTACTTTACTTTGTGTATACAAGGGTGAATATACAAATCAAAAGAACGTTTTGTGTGCTAAGTTACACATCCGGTCTCTGAGGCCTGTCTGATTGACGGGCTGTCAGAGAAACATGACAGCCATTATATCACTATAGAAAAGAAGGGGGGGTGTAACCATATTGAGGAGGGGGGGGGGGGGGGGGCAGATCGGAACTGGGACAGTACTCCCCTACAACCTGCAGGGTGGGATCATGTTTAGACAATTCCAGAAGACCATCTCTCATATATTGGCGATATGTTTAGCCTTTATGCAAATAAACAAAGCTACACTGCCCACACCTATGAGAGAGGGGGATGAAGAAGATTCTTTGAAGTAGAGGGGGGTGTGGGGACGACGGAGTCTTTTTTCCCATCCACAGTCGGTCGCTGTGCGATCAGATAAGGAGAGGATGAAAGGGAGCGGGGAGTTTAATTTCACTGTTCTCTCTGTGCCATTGCCAGCAGAGTCATTTGCCCCCTCACGGTAAAATCAAATGTACGCCCTACAGACCAAGGGAATAGTGTGAATGAGGAAGGGGCTGAGGGGTGAGTGCAGCGACTGAAAATAATGTAAACTGCTACCTTAATTGTAGTTTGTAAGACAGACAGAGAGAGAGAGAGAGAGAGAGAGGAGAGAGAGGGAGAGAGAGAGAGAGAGAGAGAGACGGAGGGGTAAGGGGGGGGATGCTGAGGGGGTGGGGTGGTGGGTGGGGAGGGTTTGGAGAGGATGATGTGGCTGGCAATTGTCACGTTACAATACAGTGAACAAAGCTAATCAACTCACTCAACATTGGTTGAAAAATGACCTCAAGGATACATGTAAACTTACAGCTGAAATGATGACCCAAGTAAACCAACCAACAGGGACTGTGGAGTAAACCACAGGGTAAAGAAGGATTACCATACGGGGTCGTAACATCGGCCACATCTTCAGAACTGTAAACCAAATGACCAACATAATCCAACTGCATGAAACTGCCAAAGAAAAGTGGGCCACAATTTAAAGAAAAGTGGGCCACAAAAAAAACTTAAGCAAGAAGTGACTGGATGGCAATGCAGGACAATCATCTCGAACACCGGCGTGAGACTGTATACCACTCCCACTCAATAAAGTTCTCCACTGGGAAGACTTAGCCAGACACAGGCGAGTTTGTTGCTCCAGTTCCAAGATGGCAGGTGTCAGTATCTGTGTCAGTGTATCCCTGTCATGTAGTCTCAGACTGGAATGGAACTCCACAGCAGCCTCCTCCTCCATCAGCATTTAAAAAAAGTCTCAAATTCTGTGGCCCTCCATGACTTGGTTTTGATTTCCGTCCACATCCACATCGATCCATGCTGATGTGTCGAGGTCGTTGGTTGGGGACCCTTGTTCTCCATGCTGATCAGTTACTGTCGTCTGAAGTGTTCTGTGTATGCTGGAACACAACAAGGCATCACTGAACACTACCGAAGTGACTTGGTAGAAGTGCAACGTCTCCTTGGGTTACTGTGGGTAGCCTGATGAGCCCGACTGCGTCTGTGGACGGAGAGCCCCCAGACTGAGTGGCATGAGGTTAATGCCGCTAAACTGTCACAGAAGATTAGATGGCAGAACAAAAAGAAAAAAAGCACTTTTCACATACACAACAGACGGGACCAATCTGGAAGATTCAGCCAAGCAAATGAAGTAGAACTCACTGCGTGCCATATGAAAGGTGCCATGAATAATTAAACAGCTCACGATTTCGAATACAAAGAAGACCATGCAGAAGGCTTAAATTTGACCTTGAGGTATTCAACTATGCAGGAAAAAATACCTTCAAGTAGAAGGGCACCCGTGAGTCATAACAGGCCCCCTTAGAGTGAAAGAATCTCTTCTATAGCGGCCCTTTCATGAAAGGCGTTCGGAAGGAAAATTCAAGTTATTTCGCATTATCTAGTCTTTGAAGCTATCAGCTGACACACACAAAAAAGAAATACACTCCAAGGTGCCAGTGGACCCAGAGAAATACTGTCCTCAAACCAGCGTGCTGGGATCAATCCTGCTACACCCTTTGAAGTCTGCGCTTTGTACAGGGTGTGGACATGCACACGGCATCTCATTAAGACATAACTATGGTGGTCTCCCTTGCAGATGCAAGTGTATGACCACCAGATGCGACACCATAGAAGTCCATGGAAGCGATACTCCATATTTCATAATTGTAGTGCTAAAGATGAAATGGTGAAAGTCGCTGCACGCATCCTGAAGCCCCCACTCGTTGCTGTTACACTGACTGGTGGAAACTGTACAACTGCAGACATAGCCAAGCTTATATTCTCTGAAGAGAATCCCGGGCTGCAGTGTTCC
>JADBJO010001204.1:157500-175000 GCA_016801955.1 Conus betulinus | reverse complement strand
TGTTTTAACACTACCCCATCGGGAATAGGCCGACTGACTTGATCAGACTAGGTATATACTCTCCCTGCATTACAATATTCATATTTCAACACCATCACCTTTTACTATTAGAAAATGTATCACCAGTTGCACTATTTAAGAGGATGGCGCTAACACATGAATCTGTACAGGCGACAGAAAGCGATTGGTTGGTAATTCCCGCGCGGAAACACCCATATTGTTTCAATCCTTTAGAATTCTGTGTACAGTTCCACATCCGGAAATGACACTTCTAGGGAAAACTTCGACAGATTGTGCTATAACATGAAATTGTCAGGAGAGAAACAAAACAAGAGAGAGAGAGAGAGTCTGGTTGGTATGCATCAGTGTGTATGTATGTGTGTGTGTGTGTGTGTGTGTGTGTGTGTGTGTGTGTGTGTGTGTGTGTGTGTGTGTGTGTGTGTGATCTGATTGCAAAATAAAGTGCAGTGAACTCTGACGAGAGAGAGAGAGAGAGAGAGAGAGAGAGAGAGAGAGAGAGAGAGACAGACAGACAGACAGACAGAGACAGAGAGAGACAGACAGAGACAGACAGAGACAGAGAGAGAAAGTTGGAAACAGCACGGATATGCATCATCAATTATGACAGCCGCAATTCTTCGCTCTGCGATCGCTTTTACGGGCAGGTTTCCAGTCACCACTCTTGGTCTCTAATTGCTACACCATAGCAGCTGGCGTGGAAATGGTTAAATATCAGTAATATTCTCTCTCTTTCTTTCTTTCTTTCTCTCTGTTTCTGTCTGCCCTCACAATGGCATTCCTTTTCACACCCCCTTCTGCTTCCGCCCTACTTGCAGCCTCCTTAAAATTCCCCCCTCTTGACGCTGCTCGTTCGGGCGCCACCATACGCAGTCCTACCTAGACTGGTTTCGGAGCGATCACACACTCGAGTGCTATCAAGTCAATATGAGGCCACCCACCGAAGGAGACAGTGCATTGTTACGATGTCATTCTAGTGATAAGTGCACTGTTGCCATGTCATCCTGGTGATGTTCATTGGTTCCTGCTTTAATCGAACATTTCACGGGACACAAGATGCTAATTAACTAGACTTGAGTCAAGTCCAAGCTTTGGTAGTCCATACGCCAGACTCTCGTTTTTTTGTGTGTGAGAAAATAGAACCTGAACCGGCCAAACAAGGTCATATCAAGGGTTAAAGACGCTAACCAAATCTAATCTAACAGGCATACCTATAAGTTTCTTCAAACGGAAAAAAAAAATCGTCAAAACTTATGAAAATAAATCTTTTAACAGAAAAAAAAAATACGCAAGTGAGCTACGGTTCCGATAAACCACAAGCGTTGAGCATATCAATCAGTTGCTTGCCACATGATTAAAATTTTAGTCACAGTTAAGTAAATGATAGAACTTATGAATGATAAATCTTAGAGAAATGCAACCACTAAAAGTGCACAGTGATCAATGCTAATGAGGTCTGGTATTTTTTTTTATCTATAAAACATCACAAGTTCTCTTTTATGCGAAATCTGTGTACAGGCTCGAAGTAGAAATGATTTCTTCATCTTTTCTGGCCTTACCTCGTTTTCCATTTGTCTTTTTTTTTCTTTTTTTTTTTTTTTTTGGGGGGGGGGGGGGGGGAGGGGGGGGGTGTGTCATATTAGTGTTAGAAACAAAGATTACCAACTGTGGAAATCCCGCATTTGAAGAGGAAGTACTTCCTTTCGCAGAGAAGCTTGATTAAAATGTTGCAACTGATAAAAACAATTAACTTTAACTATTTTCTCAACAATGTTTTTTTCTCCATTTTTGGCCTACAGATGCAAATTCTAGAATGGAGAGCCTTCAGTCTGGCATTCTACCTCAGCTGAAACTCAGATAAACAAGAGGTTTCATTTTCTAAGAAGTTTAGGGAACAGGAGTTTCAAAAGCGATGGCCACCGTGTAGATCGCACTTGTTTCACTAACTTCAGATTATGAATGCTTCACTTTAGGAGCATTTTTTTTTTTTTTAACTCTCTCTCTCTCTCTCTCTCTTCTCTCTCTCTTAATAGCTGTACCACGTCATGATTAGAAGTATCTGATGCACTGGAAAACATCCCACCAGGCTTGACTTTAACACTAACAATAAATAACGCTGAGAGAGAGAGAGAGAGAGAGAGAGAGAGAGAGAGAGAGAGAGAGAGAGAGAGAGAGGAGAGAGCTTCCGATTCTTGGGGGGAAGGATATGCGATCCACATACCACACCTTTCCCCCTAATCTTCTCCTCACACACACACACACACACACACACGCACGCACGCACGCACGCATGCGCATGCGCGCACACGCACACACACACACACACACACACACACACACACACACACACACTACACTCACACACTTCAGCTCAATTTTCTTACAGAGGGGCCACTTTATTGACAAAAATCATTTATAAAGGTTGCAAGACGTATATCTGTCTAAAACAAAGGTTAAAAATAAAAGCGTCCTCACTGATGTAAATCTTCCCATAGCAATTCACCAAGTAATGAATAAAGACTGCCAGGATGTAATGGATGCAAAAGCATTAATACATTTTGAGTTTAAAAAAAAAAAAAAAACGACAACAAAAAACTTCAGCTTGAATTTTAAAGTAAATCAAGGTTGTACGTTAACAGTCCTCACAAACCTGCACAAAGCTGCGGTACAGTGATTTATTTCAACGATTTTTTAAAACTCTAAATATGAATTCGTATCATAATAAACTCGGAGTAGTTTGTTTTTAAATGTACCTTTGGATTAACTTTTTGCTAGATTGCCTAAAAATAGGACTTTAAAAAAAAAAAAAAAAAAAAAAAACTGGCACTGTGATACCCGCAAGCACTCTAGGTGTTCACCTCTCTTGTTTCTCCCACTCAGCTCTCCTAACACATTAAGACATCAGTGTAAGAGAGAGAGAGAGAGAGAGAGAGAGAGAGAGAGAGAGAGAGAGAGAGAGGTGGTAGTGTGTTTTTGATTGAATAATGCTGTTGGGAGAGGGGGGGGGGGAGGGGGGAAGCACCCGCGTGAGTGTACACGCGTGCGCGTGTGTATCACGGTTACCGATGAGAAGAAGGTTGTTAGGACCGCACATGCATATTACCACCATCATTTCAAGTGATTCTCCACACTTGAGTTTCTTCAAACAGGCAGCCGATCTCGATTTATGTACAAAGGGAAGCTTCTCTGGCCTCCAGGCACCTTGAACACACAGTATTCACAGGCTCCCCTTGGACCGGACAACCACCATGCCTTGCTTTCATCGCCACACCTTGCTGCGCTTGTCCTTATCTTTTCCCTCTGGAGCCAGAGTTTCCCTATTGCCTCTGCTACCCTGCGAACGAGGTAGACCAGATGGTGACCTCGACTTCCGCCGGTCTGTCGGGCTCCTCGCCCTCGACTCTGTTGTGAAGCTCTGGCAGAAACGCTGCTGGCGCTGACGAGTGAGGATGGAGGCCAGCAGTCCTCTTGGATTGGATTCAAAGAATGTGCTGACGGTTGATATTGAGGAGACAGATTCCGAGTCCCACTTCATCGGCTGAGGCGGGGTGGTTTCTTCCTGTTCTTTCCGAACCTTGCCTTCCTTTCCCGCTTCCGCCCGTTGCGTTGGCTCCATGGTGTGAATCCCCCCCAGAAGTTTCTGGTGCTTTTGTTGTCCCCGTTGTCGTCGTTGTCGTTGCTGCTGCTGGACAGTTGCATCAGGCTGGTGCTGGGCTGAGCTTTAAGAGGAGAGTGCTGTGACATGCCTTCTTCGTGGACACTGGATGCTGAGTCAATAAAGCCATCAAAAGTCTGGCATGCTTCCGCTCTGTCTTCAGTCATCCCATCTTTGTCTCTTCCAAGATCAACCAAGGTATCTGAATCTTCATCGTCATCCGAAAAGCAATAAATGTCTGCACTTTCTGTGTTGGGCTGCCGTCCAGAATATTCTGAGTTCGGCCAAGTTCTTATTGCGTCCAGAATACTCTGCAAATAACGTGGTGTATCCTGTGGGCCTGTTCCTAGGAGCAGACTTTCGTGACTTACTCGGAAATCTAGAACCAGGGCTCAAGGAGGCCTTTCGAACTGTGGGTATTCGGCTACTTTTGATTGAACCCTGGGGATAACTACTGTCTGTTTCTGACTTTTTCGATCCTCTTTGTCTGCTTCTCTCCGGTCTGGACTTGGTGACGCTCTGGTACAAGCACATCTACTGTCTACATCGACAGCGGTCACGTCTTGACCACGTCTCTGATTGTTTCTCTTTGTCGAGGCGCTTTCAGGCTTCGTGGGAATTCGGTGGGATGGAGTGCCAGCCTCACCGTGTGACAGCGCTGATCCACGTGAGCTTTTATGAAGTCCGTATCTGCCAATACTGTTGCTGGTGAATGGTTTGTAACTACTGCCCCAAACGACGTTGCTTGTCGACTTCTGTTGTTGTTGGTAGGAAATGCTGCCAGCTTTCGATCTACTTAGGTTTCCTTCTCCAGAATGCTGAGAAGTCTTTTCTGACTCGAATCCTCTGCTGTTTTTACTCTTAGCGATTGATGTAGAGTCTAATAGTTTTGGCTCTTCTTTGAAAACTGTGGTCCGTCTGGAAATGTGATGCTCTTGACCCACGTGCAGGTTGCTTCCATGCATTTTTAGTATCACCATAAGCTGTCTTGTGCTGTATGATTCCTCTGCTTCTGTTAAAACTTAAAGCACGACCACTGTCTGTGTCGGAAAATGTTTCCGACTCTCTAGATTTGGCTTTACTGGTTCTATTTCTTTCTGGAGCTGGAGGTGATACTTCGAAGAAACTTTGGCTGCGTCTGCCCACATACGCTTTCCCTTGTCTACGCTCTCCGTATGCACTGTAACCACTCTTCTTCACATGCGGAGTACAAGATCCTTTGAACGAAATGTTATCTGATTTTTCGGTCGTTTTGAAGTCAGAGCTTTTAATTTCTGCATTTGATCCACACACAGCAGAGGGCTGTCATTGGTTTCTGACACTCTGGTCGGTGATTCTCTTAATCTTCGACGACCCAGAAACCGAACATGTGTAGGACTGCTGTGCAGCTGTCCTGATCTTCGAGAACTGCTGTTTCTGGAAAAAGCAGGCTTTGACTTGCGAGAGGAATCATGAAACAAAAAAGTCGACTGCGATTTACTGTTCACTTTTCACATCTGTTCCATTACAATCAGCAATACCCAGCCGTTTGAAATTTTGTAAAGCATTTATCCTGTTTGAAGAAACTGTCCCGCCCATGTCATTTTCGCCATTCTCCTCATATGGAGTACTTTCAGATCTTTGAATCTGGTGACTGAATTTCACTTGTACTGGAAAGAATATATTTGTATTTCTAGAATGTTCACACCTACAGTAATGGTCTGTGAAATGATGCTCCAGATAATCACATTTTGTAGGCATAGTTTTGTCTGAAAGCATTTGTCTCTGACTGCTGTACACTTCATTCGGAACTCTCTGGTAAATGTCTGCTTCTAAAGAAACAAAATTGGTTTTAGTTGTATTCAGAAGGGCTCTTGTGTCTGTTGGTGGATAGCTGCTATCATCGCCAGATTCGGTCTTTGCTAACCTTGATGTATGAACACAATATTTACAGTCTGGAAACGGGATCTGGTCAACACATGTGGGTCTTGTCGAACATGGTCACCAGTAAATGGGAAGTTACTGAATAAAACTGTTTTGGTCTGTGGAAACCTTTCTTCCTCAAGGTTGTTCACGTCTTTGAAAATGTTACTATTCAGATCTGTCTGGACTGACTTTGCCGACTTCTCGGTATATTCTGTTTGATTAATCTTTGACAATGTCTTTCTTTTGAAAGGTATAGGTTGTCCACCTGGAAACTTCAACAAACGAGGAGATGGCTGTCGAAGCATTGGACTTAAAGGAGGCCCCCTGTGCCTAACGTGTCCTTTTCTTCCTTGTTTGACCTTTTTGCGCTTATTGGCGGGAGACTGATCCGTGTTTGCAGCTCGAGATTGCAAATTTGTCATGTATTCGTCGCTTGACGACTCTGTCACATTTGTCTGTGGTGTTCGTGACGGGCTTTTGTGTTTCTTTTTTGGCCTTCTCATTCTGGATGGCTTCACTTTCATTTCCTTGACTGGCATCTCTGATTCAGAAGATTTTTCCTCAAACAACTGTATTAATTTTGAAACAGATGTCGAACTGTCTGCAGACTTTAATGCTTTGTCACTTTGTGAAGTGACAATGTCGCGTGATTGTTGAGGACTACTGGCTTGGAGGTTGACAACTGTACCACCAGCATAACGATCATCTGCCAGTGCAATATCTGTTTCTGGGATGGTCTTAACGTTTTCACCGTGGTCAACTTTTTGACATTTTTCTGTCTGTGTTTCGTGATTAATATGTGAAAGACTCTCAGGCACAGTTTCTTGTCTAGATTTTCTTTCCAGGTATGTCCAATACTTCATGATACGCTTGATCAGTTTTAGCCAATTGGGGGTACAAATCATTGACGGATCTAGGTTCTTCTGATTTTTGCAAGTTATTTGGAACAGGGGTACCTTTAGTCACCTTTTCATGTTCGTGTGATCTCGAAGATCCTTATCTGATATCACGTATTGGGTTGGCGATTCTGCGTGCTTGGTTTCTTGCTTTTGTCCTTCACGCATTTGCTCAGAAGAAAAATTCGACTGATGAGTACCATCAGGTATGGAGATTTTACCCAAGTCAGAAGATGGACAAAGATTTGAAGAAGAATGATCTTTTCTCAGTATGCTGGCTGAACTTGATTTGTATGGCATTGTATCTTCTTCTATTGTTTGTGTTGATTTTGTTAGTGTGATTTTCTGTACAAAGACAAAATGGGAATTTTGCTCGGCTACATCATTTCTCCTGGACTCCTCTTCCGAGTTCTGAGACATTTTATAGTCTGTCGAATGTTCGGTATTCACACAAGTCTGTTCAGTTTTGTCAAATCTCTGTACTGCTATGAAGACTCTGTTTGTGAGGCTGAATTTTCTTGGCCTCTTTTTCCCCACATCATTTTCGGGATGTCCGGCTTTTGGCATGTGGTATTGAGGCAGCATTGCAGACAAATCTTCTTCTTTTTGATTTGTAGTGATGATCGTCCATGGGTCTTTAATCTGCTCTTGGTCCGGTCCGATCCATTTTCTAAAGTGTCTGTGCTTTTCTGAACAAACAACAACTGTCTGTGAAATGTCTGTGTTCTTATGATGAACTTCATCTGAAATTTCTCGCTTTAGCCCAGATACAGAGTTTTTGCATTGGCTTATCTCTAATTTTTCTTTCGTCTGGTGTGCAACTTCATTATCAGTCTTTTGATGCTGGTTAAAGCAATCAGCCTCATTGTCTGGAGGGGACGCTGTACATGCGTGTGATCGTTCCATTGATTTCTGATCTGGCAGACTTAATTCACTTGGAAATTGCTTCAATGTCTGGTATAGTCTGTCAAAAGAAGAGTCTGCACTGGGAATGGCATTAGACTTGTTTGTTTCATCCAGATTTAAAGAGGATGTTCATACGAAAGAAAATCGTTTTGTTCTTGCAACGTTGGTATCTGAAATGATGTCGACCTGCTTGTATCTTCTACATTTTGCGGTGACTTAAACCGTTTCGTCCACTGCTTTCGCGCATCAGAGGGGCACAAATCTATTTGATCTTTTACATCATATCCTGTTAGTCCTGATGCTTCTCCAGGTAAGTCGTTTGTGTTTTGCTCATGAAAAGAGACATAGGCATTGGGAATAGAGCAATCAGATGGCTTCTGGGAATGTGCAGCAGAATCATTCAGAGCAGACTTTGGTGGTTGACGTGTTTGTCTTTCTCTTGTCTCCTTTTTACGTATCTCTGACTTCTGTTGAGTCAGAGGTTCTTCGTTGAAAGTGTTTATTTGTTGAACAGTGCTGCAGCTTCTTCTGCACTTTGGAGACAACAAGGATTCTTTCTGAGAACCCCCTCTACTTTGTTTGCAAGCAGAATTTCTTGTCTTCCCGGTTTCAATACGCTTATTTGCTTGCTTATGACGTCTTGAGAGCTTTTTCTGGGGGTCTTATGTTTGTTTTGTGCCACAGTCTGGGTATTTTGACTCGTCACACAGTCATTTCCTGTCTGATGACAATTGATGTTTTGGCAAGATAAGTTGTTTTCGTGTTGAAGCACATCGGCCACTTTTTCTTGGAGCACAACGTGAACATTCTTTTGATTACTTTCAGTATCTTGCTCACGACAGATTTCCTCATTACCTGATTCAAAATATTTTGTCCCTAACTCATAATCTTCCAGAGATCCTTTCTTTCCAAAGTATGACGTTTGTTCATTAGAGGGGCACACATCTTTTGCTGCAAGAGATATGATGGATATTTCCCCGGTTTGATCCTGTTCTTTCCCACACATCTCAGCCTTTAGAACTAAAGGTCCCATGTGCAAAGAACTAACATACACAGTGCTGTCTTCTTCTGCATTTTCTTCAGATTTTTTGGTCGGATCCTCGGGCAGCTTTTCGTTGGATTCTTTGTACAAAATCAATGGCATTAAATGTTGATGAACAGACGGGTAACTGTGTTTATCCAGTTCAGGCCAAGATGAAAGCTGTCCAGTTTGCATCTGTTCATCTGCAATATCCTCACAATCCTGTGCAAAAGCACTCATTATCGTTTTATTAAAATGCCATATTGTTTCTTACTTCCAAGTTTTCAGCTGGTTGCTCTGACCAATCAGTCATTTGCTTAAGAACATCGTCTTTGCCATTTCCCTCCGCTTTTGCACAGGCTGAACTAAAAGATGTGCAGAAATATTGCAAGCGGAGTTGTCTGCAGTGTGAATCTCACAAACGTCATCTACTGTTCTTAAGCAGTTCAGAAAATCCTCACTTAAATTTTCCACATCAATCCTGGAAGAATAAAACCTAGGGAGATCTACAGGATATTTTCTTGCTAAATTCCTTTTTGTCGATGTTCTTGTTTCTGAAACATGAGGCTTCGATTTGGGAGGAAAAATACTTTCTGTGAAATTATACGACAGTTCTTCTGAAGAAATACTCCGGTGAGTAGTACGTGATGTGTTTATTGTTTCCAGTGTCTGCAAAGATGGAGCGCTCACACTTTTCAGCTTAATTGTAAAAGGAACACCTGCAAAGCCATACATTGTCTTTAAAAAGTCATCTTTGCTGACCTTCTCTGAACTAAAATTTTCGAAAGAGCTGTTCATGAACATTCTATTAGACGAAAGGTCTTCGAGATTCAAAAGCTCAACTTCCTCTCCGCCATTTTGTTGTTCTATCAGCAAGGTTTTGACCCGTGAAAGTTCAGAGGTGCTTGGGTTTGTCCGTTTCCGTGGCCTGTTCTTTTCCCTCGTGTCCCAGATGGGAATCAGTGCTCATGCCCTGCATTTTATAGATCTGGTTTTGTGCCAGATGATTCTCAAGCAATGCGTAGCTTGTAGGTATTCCAGTCATCCACATTAGTTTCTGGGAAAGCAACTTGAGTCATTACGGGTGCAGACTGTGTGTCGGCAAACGGATATGGGGGGTGCAGGATGAACGGTAGTGGGAAGTTTCGTTCGGCTCCATCATGCCACGACTCTGTCAGCGTCACATCATGGTTAACCCTCGTTACTGGCTGTTTCAAGTCGCAGCCTTCTACTAGAAGAAAAGGTTCCAATGGTGGCTTCACATTGGCCCGCGTACGAGAATGAAAACGTGTTCGGCTGTTTGTTGTTCTTGGGGACCTAGCGCTTTCACCTTCAATGTTAGATGTTGCAGGAGGCAAAGCATTTAATGCTTTCTTTTTCTCTTTGAAACGGCAGCATGAACATAATTGTTGCAGACTTCTGTTCACGCGTTTATTCAGCAGTCAGTCCGTATATGAAGGGGTTACCCACGAACTGACGTAGGGAAGCCAAAGCACTACTGATCGGTATAAGGAGTCGACGCACGCAGTTTCCTCCACAGAAAGAAATGATAATTTTCACCATGAAAAAAGGACACCAGCTAAAAAACAAGACAGTTAACTTGATTCCTGCAATGAGTACATCACGCCGAGTGTCAGGTATGTTTGGGGGCAGGTCAGATAACTCTTTAGACTGCACATGTCTGTTGTTGTTTTGAGTTTGTTTGTTTCCATATGAGTTCAAATGAGTTGTGATCTGAATAAACACGTTCAAGCACCACAAAACGGGCACAAAGAAGACCAGTGCTGTGATAATTCCTGCGATGTAGATGTTTTCTTTGAACACGCAGTTTTCTTGTGGGAAAAGATCGCTTGGTTCTTCGTTCTGGCTGGTCATCACTAGAACAAACGAGATCACTCCACACAAAAGCGCAATACTCCAAATATAATGCCAATGGCAGAGTATATTTCAGAGTGTGCTAACTTATGCAGAAATGAGAACGAGCGCTTCACGTAAAAGCAAATGTCCATGCAGATGACTGCCATAGTATAAACTGAGACTGCACAAAGAGTTATATCCAGTAACAGCCACAACCCACATAACAATTTTCCCGATTTCAATATGTCCAGTTCGTACAAAATAGAAACTGGAAACACTAAAACACACATGAAAAATTCAGCGATGGCAAGTGAAGCTATATACTTGTCCCGTTTTTGCCTGTCTCCTTCACCGTGTAGAGTCAAAAAGCAAGTAAGCACGTTTCCGATTGCGGCAAGTAGAACCAGAACGCATACAGCCGGAGTGACGACCACTTGAAACGCGGAAGGATTAGGCATTGTAGACAGTCAGGTCAAAGCTTTTTTGTGGGTGTTTTTTTTTTTTCCCTTCAGAATTTTTCTCACATATTAGAGCTAAAACAGTTGTTCTATGACAGTCATGCTTGAGCTTTCAAGATGTAGATAGGCTCACCTTTCGTAAACGTAGATATGTGACGTCAATCTAAATTTATCTACTTATGACGCTATCTGTATGACGATCATGGATGGCATATTGAATCATTCGTAGTAGTAGTACTTTCATTTTTACGTCTTTTCACAAAATTGTGTGATATTAGACGCGCGCGCGAGAGAGAGAGAGAGAGAGAGAGAGAGTATGTGTGTGAAGCATAGGTGTGTGGAAGTGCACGCAAAATATGGAATAATTACTAGCCGAAACAAAAGGGGGGTCAAAAGAAAACAAAAACAATGCACAACGTTTCGACTCTTAGAGCCTTTTTCAAGTGACATGAGTGTCGTTTCATGTCACTTGAAAAAGGCTCTAAGAGTCGAAACGTTGTGCATTGTTTTTGTTTTCTTTTTGACCCCCCTTTTGTTTCGGTCTTTATCACCAATCCTCAAATTATATAGTTGTTCTGAAAAAGACCCAGTCAAGTGTTATCAATTACTAGCCTACTTGTAACATTATAGTAAATATCACATTATAGTAAATATCTAACAGGACTACATATTAAACAAAAGGTAACTTTGAAAGCAAAATCAATATCAGAAAAAAAAATCAGTCACTGTCATGCCTAATAAATGGTAAGTATGCCTTAAGAGTCACACAAATAAAACGTGGGCTCTCGACACGTTTGCCTTACCACATACGCATTTTGTTCCTGCACTATATTTCGTTCTGAATGCAAGTTTCAGTCTATAAAATACTGAAACAAAGTTTCTGTACTGATACATATCACGAACCTGCAGGTGTTCAATGACTTCAACCTGATCAAAGCTGAGAACATGGCTATTTCGAGCATTAACACGCAAATAAGGGATGTTCTGGTTGTTTCTAACAAAAAAAAAGTCCCAAGCCACTTATTTTAACACTTGATGACACTCTCGTAAAGTCAAGGGGACACAGAAAGTGACTGTGCACTCATTTCCAGTTTTGGCTCCCTTTTTGGCAGATCTGTCAGCGAATTCATTGCCCAAAATTCCACAGTGGGAAGGGACCCAGAAAAAAAGTTAAATCGGTTCCCTTACACATCAAAATATGAATTAAATAACATATTTCCTTTAGAATAAAGTTTTCAGAATTAGAACTGAAAAACTTGATAGACTGTGGTACTGACATCGAGTCGACACATAACAATACTTGCAAGATTGATTGCGGTAAATCAATTAAATATGTCAAAGCCATTAGTATAGCTACCATTTCGGCGACTAAAATAGATCGATTTTTTCCTATTGAATATGCTTTATCTACTTTAAGTGATGGAATAACAAAAGCAGATCCAGCGTCTTTGTTCTTTGTCAATGATCCATCCGTATATACCTTAAGATGGGTAGGATACTTGCTTTGCATATGCATCTTTGCTGAATATGACAAGATATGCGGATGATCAGCTTTTTTAGCATCAGTGTGATTAAGGTCAAATGTTGCCCTGTTTCTTTCCCAGCTTAGGATTGGATCAGTATGAGAAATCTTTGCCAAAGAATCGAAGGGTCAAATCAGTTTTCTGCAACAAATGGGCAGAATACGAGCCAATAGTAGACAAGCGGGAAATGTTTTTCGCTCGTTTGGGGTAATCAGGAGATGGATTTAAAGAGATTTCTGTTTCATTAACACCTTTCATAGCTGTACATTTCACAACATATTTTGCCAAAGTGAGAGTTCTGTATTCGTTTAAAGGCAAAACATCAATTTCCGAATATGTCCCTACTGTAGAAGCATGCACAGGGATTCCCAAGCATAATTTAAAAGCCTTGCTATCGACACTTTGCAGTTTTTGCAACAAATATTTAGGAGCACAAAAGAATCATTCGCGTGTGTGTGTGTGTGTGTGTGTGTGTGTGTGTGTGTGTGTGTGTGTGTGTGTGTGTGTGTACGATAAATCTATTTACAATTCACCAGAGACCCGGTCTCTGAATTGATTAAGTACATGTGTGTGTGTGTGTGTGTGTGTGTGTGTGTGTGTGTGTGTGTGTGTGTGTGTGTGTGTGTGTGTGTGAATGCGTGCGCGCGCGCGCACGCGCGCGTATGTCTATGTGTACCATAAATCTATTACATTTCATCAGAGACATACGGTCTCTGAATTGATTAAGTATGTGTGTGTGTGCGTGTGCGTGTGTGGAGGCTGTGCGTGCGCGCGCGCGCGCGCGCGCTCGCGCGCGTTTGTGTGTGTGTGTGTGTGTGTGTGTGTGTGTGTGTGTGTGTGTGTGTGTGAGAGAGAGAGAGAGAGAGAGAGAGAGAGAGAGAGAGCGAGCACTTGCGCGCGCGCAGGCCTGAAAAAGAGGATGGAGATGCACACCATGGATGGATGATGTACTGCGGCGACTATTCAAAGAGAAAGAGAGGGGGGGGGGGGGGGGGGGGGGGGGGGGGCGGAGGTTGCTGTTGAGTAGCAGCTGTACATAAACTGTTGAAAACAAATTTTCATGCACTTCGGTTGTATCAGTCTCTGATGATCGATTGTTGTAGGGAATGGTGCAACGTTTTTCTTCTGGTCAAGCGGTAGAAACCCGCCTGACAACACTGTACAAGTACCATCATCATGGTGACATCATGATTGAGACCAACCATGCGCCAAACTCCTGAAAACTGGATACGCCACTCGGCACTTTCATGAACACCAGTACGCCATGGAGTCCAGCTGCAAAACTACCGTAAACACTCCTTCTTCCCCCGCACCATCAAGTTCAATAAGCTCCCACCTGAGGCAATTCAATGAGCTGCGGTGGTGGACTTTCAGTCCTACCTCTGATCCACCACCCCCATTTCCCACCCCCACACCCCCATCTCTCCCACCCATCCCCTCCCACCCCGTGCCTAGAGTACAAACCCTTTCCACCACACTCTAAAGTAGGGCCTGCCAAAGTATGGTTAGAGGTCTGAAATAGTGAGTGTGGTGGCCCCCACTTCCCCTGCCCACTGTCCATTAGTTAGGTAGTGAGCACTGACTGCATAAAATTGACCCATAACTCCCACAGCAAACTGGAACCCCTTTGTAGATGCCAGAGTCTTCAGCTTGTTGAAGGCGGGCGGATAAGAAGAAGAAGAAGAAGAAGATGGACGGCAGTGGCATCAGATTTTACACCGGTATTCAAAGTTAGATCTAGTTGCAAAGTGAGGCGACTGCAGCGGGAAATCCAAACAGATATGAAAAAATGATTTATAAGGCTCCGTCGAAAATCGTAGAGAAAGGAATCTCAAGACGAAACACGATGCGTTCCATCCTCTCAGGTCTTCTTCAGGCAAGATACACAATACTCAGGACAACGAAAATGAACGAGCAATCCCTGATCTTCATCCAGTTCGGCGCAATATGGGCGTTGAATCTTGCGCCAAACTGGACGAAAATAGGCCTGAGTGATAGCTCGTTCATTTTGTGTATCTTGCCTGAAGAAGACCTAAGAGGTAGAAACTCGTCGTGCTTTGTCTTGTGATTCGTTTGTTTTTCGACGGCGCATTATGAATTATTTTTCAAATGTGATATATAAAGTCGGGGACAACGTTGATGTGTTTCGACAGTGCATTGATCGGTTACTCACAGAGATACAATTAAACAGATAACAAAGTGATTAGCCTATGTATCATGATCTTCTTCCATGAAAAATCGGCATTGTGGTTTCCGTTTCTTAGTAATAAAAAGACACACACTTCAGGTCATTCTTAAAAACCTGAACCCGAAAAGTGTGACACCAGTGTTAAAAATAAACGAAAACTCAAAATCAATGTTTTAGAATTGCATAGGTGTATTGAGTAGCTATGTATTAGGAATGTATCTGAGGCACCTTCAGGAATGCAATACAAGACTGATTATACCCAAAAAATATCATATTCTTGTCAATTGAGGAACATCGATTTTTTTTTTTTTTTTCAAGATAAACAACGGCAAAGACGATTAACAATGGAGGCATTCGAGAAAATATCTTAAACAGTATTTTGTAACCAAACACCGTCATAAGAACAAACAACAAACAAACAACGTAGGAAAAAGGGATTTATCAGGGATTATGATAGAAAAAATTGTGTGGAACAGGCACTGCATATACATACTCCTCACCCGGACGCCCTTCTGCCCGATTCGCCCCTCTCCCTTTCTCTGCACCTCCCCCGCACAGTAGCGGGTATTCCACCCCAAATGTGTTTTTACACATTCAGACACCCAGCACGAAGCCCATCCCAGATTGATACGACATAAAACCTGAACTGTGAGACCAAAGGCCTCTCTCTCTGTCTCTCTCTGTTTCTGTCTCTGTCTGTCTCTCTCTCTCTCTCTCTCTCTCTCTCTCTCTCTCTCTACACACACACACACACACACACACACACACACACACACACACACACACACACACACACACACACACACACGCACGCGCGCGCGCGCGCACGCACACACACACACACACTAACTAAACTAACTAACTAACGAACTAATTAACTAACAGGCGCGCGCGCACGAGCGGGGTAGAGAAGTGAGGCTGGAGGCAGACAGGCAAGCAGAAAGAGACAGACAGACAGACATCCGTGACAGTTCCGGAAACATCTGTATAAAAAAAGAATCGGTGTTATTCAAGAACTAAGCTTACACGGGCACATAATGAAAGAGCTTTGTGTCATTAACGGTTTGTGTCAAGTGTTAACATTCATCAGAGCTCTGTGCCAGAAGCGCAAAGTGCCATTGCCATTACGTTCTAGTGCGCTGTATTATCGCTTCCCCTTAACAGTGTTAATGCACAATAGCGCAATTCCGTCTGTGACGAATCTATTAAGGGACCTGTCTAATCGTACAAGAATGTTTTTTTCTTTTTTGTTTTGTTTTATTTTGTTTTTGTTTTTATTTTTTGTTTTTTTTGCTGTCCCACCATCAGAGGCAGTGCACACACGCCGCTCATTCCGACACCCCGTCCACAGCCACAGCCCGGTCAGCCCCGCCGCAGCCCCGTCACCGACAATCTACAGGGAGCAGTCAGTATCAAGTCGTCAAGAGGCAACCCACCGGAGAAGATACTGCACTGCTGCCGTGTTACTTCGGTGGTGTTCAGTGGCGCCTGTTATGATCTAACATGTGCAGGACACCACCTAATAAGCCCCCTACTGACGACAATAATTTCTTCGTCGCGGAGCCGGCGTGAGTGAGCTCTCCCTCCGGAGGGCGCCACCAGGTCCGTCCAACGACGAAAGCCCTATGGACTCGCCGATACCGGTGACCCCGACGGAACCAAACCAAGGCCACAAAACGTGGAGAGAGGACATCGAAACTGAGGTCATCACGAGGGCAGGGCATGAAGGGCCACAGAATTTGAGACATTTTCTTTTCTTCTTTTTTTTTTTTTTTATGCTGACCGATGAGAATGAGGATGATTAAGATGATGCTACGGATTTCCATTTCGGTCCGAGACTACATGACAGGGCTGTACTCTACGCTTCCTTTCATAATGTATCCCGGCGTCAACCAGGCCCGAGAGATAGAGGCACCTGCAGTGTTGGTCGGGAAATTTGAGTAACACTCTCAAAAACGCATCCATTAAGTGGATGAAACTCGACTGTGTGATCCCCAGTCTTCCCAACTGAGTCCGCAGCAAACTCAACTCTGGGTAGGAGCCGGTCGGGGCAGAAAAACCCACATGACTTCTGATGGGATTCGAACCCACGACCTCCCAGCCGGAGTCCGCGACGCTAACCAATTCGCCACGGCGGCTGGTCAAGAATAATATATTCTTTATGCCTTTGATTTTGGTGCATTTCCTAGTTTGTGCTGATTTCTTCTCATAAACAGTAAGGTGAAGGTCGGCAGACCTATAGCGATTACCGTTGTCAAATGCATCTCCATCTTTGCAATCTCTCTCTCTCTCTCTCTCTCTCTCTCTCTCTCTCTCTCTCTCTCTCTCTCTCTCTCTCTCTCTCTCTCTCTCATAGTGCCCAAGATATTTCACTCTGTGCCCAAGATATTCACTCTGTGATTGATATTCATTACTATGTCTGATCCCGCCTCTCGCTGTTCATAACATTCGCAGTAGGTGTGTGCGGTTTCTGTTTTCTTACATTTTCATATTACTGATTTTGCATTGTTCATCGATTTAAACTTTTCTCAGATCTCTTTTATTCCTTCCTCTTTTTTCCACCAGTTTGTGTCTTCTCCAGTTCACGCGTGTGTGTGCGTGCGTGCGTGCGTACGTGTGTGTGTGTGTGTGCGTGCGTGCGTGCGTGCGTGTGTGTGTGTGTGTGTACGTGTGTGTGTGTGTGTGTGTGTGTAAAATGAATCGAAATATCATGAGCAGACTGGCTAAATTCAAATCTAACATTTCTGACATTGCTTGCCATCGTTTCAGACATTCCAGCCCTGCCGACGATGAATGGATGGACGTGTCGTTTGTGTGGCTTAGCAATGAGAGATAAAGTTTATTTTTGTCTACGTGATGGCAGAACCAAACTTATCCAGCCAAAGTATTTTACCAAGCAATGTCATTTCAAGGTAGTCGACAAGAAAAGAAAACATTCTCTCAATTTGGGCTGTATATTTTTATGAAGCACAGAAAAAGACGGCATGTTGCTACTTAATACCCCATTTGATTATGTACTTTCCTACTTTTTTTTAACATTTTTTTTTTTGCGGCGTGTCTTAATTTACTTTGT
>JADBJO010001204.1:137500-147500 GCA_016801955.1 Conus betulinus | reverse complement strand
AAAATAAAACCGAAGCAGGTCATCATGACGACAGTCCAATTTCCCACTCTTCTCTAAAAGGTTCCCTTATGAAGTAAAGTAGAATAACAAAGCATGAAGTTAGCTCGGTCATGCAGATTCAAGCAGTTTCTACAGTAGTGAAAACAAATCAGGCAGAATGACGTGGATGACAAAAAAGGATTTTAACACTCTCTTGTCTCTGCCTGTCTGTCTGTCTGTCTGTCTGTCTGTCTGTATTTCAACACGTATTAGTTAAATGTCATTCATGAAATTCAAACTGAAAAAATGAGTATCATTATCAGAGAACTTTTTGCTAATTCTTGACATTCTGGAGATTCATATCTTCTGTGCTAAGAGATGTGCATGGTGAGGGTTGAGTTCTTTCATCACTTGGTAATGCTCTCCCTATCTAACCCAGGACGTGTTCAGTTTATTTTTGTAGGTAAATGACCAGAGAAAAAAAAACTAGAACCATAACTGCCTGAGTTTATGATGGGTTAGCTCAGAAATACGGCAACTAATGACACCCTGACTGACAAGGGTTTTGGCAAAGGGTTTTAACTTGTAAGTCTTGGCTCGCTCACATATTTCACATCTCAGCAGTAATATGCAAAGTGTTTATTTATAACATTCTCGAAGTACAGCAAACAGGAATACAGACTTAAGCTGTAGTTAAAAGGTCATATAACGTTGAAAAAATAATGATGTTATATTCATCATCTGTGCTGTAAGTGTAAGCTGTTGATTAATACCTCAAGTTGCTGAAGCATATTCTGTTATATTTCATTAAACAAGAGAGTGACATCATTGAATTTATTTCAGACATTTTTTGTGGAAGATTTAAGACTTTTACCAAACTAAACTGCTCTAAAGATAGGGTTTTAAGCACAAAGTTTTAAGGGGAGGAAAGGAAAGGGGAGGTGGGAAGCTACCCATAAGGTTATAGTCTTAACTTTTACCAGCTCTCTCTCTTAATACAGCAAAATCCATTGCTGACTACTGTGCTGTGCTGTTCAATTTCATGTACTCATTTGCTAAGAAAACTTTGTTCACAGCTGTTGCTTAGGTACGACACTCTGGCCACTGTCATTATTTAGCTACAGGAATGGAATCTCCTTGACACCACTTGACACTGGCATTCAAGTTGCGAGAAATGCCCCTCTTCAATGGCAGATGTTCACTATACACGTGTTTTGATTTTATTGTGATAGAGAGTATGCTTTTCGGGACATCATCATGTCCACCAGTGAGAGACTCACTGAGTACAGAGGATGTGTACAGAGGACGTTTCTGCAGATGGAGAACAACAGTTGGCCAAAGATAGTTGTTAATTGTTGAGACACTTTGCTTAACTTTTACGTTGAAATGAAAGACAGACAGACAAAGAAAAAAACAAAAGAAACAAACACAAACAAAACAAAACAAAACAAAACAAAACAAACCCAACCCGTAAAGTTTCTGACTCAGCTAGGGTGTGATTTATCAGTGATTTGATGAAGTGTTTGATTGCACTGAAGGTCAAGAAGACTAGAAAGAAGATGGGTTTTGCACAGATATATTCCACGGAATTCAGCTGTTTTCCAGAATCACTGAATAAGTTGTTTAGTGATTTAGTCTTGAAATTTCTGGACGTAAATGTGTGTTGTCTAGCGGAGAATTGTGCACAATATAAATAAATAATCTAAAGATATGTCGACAGTGATTCATTATGAATTTGATATTTTTCTACATATACACACACATGCGTGTGCTCACACACACACGCACACATGCACGCAGCACGCACGCACACACACACACACACACACACATGCATGACATATACATGACATATTTTAATTTTGATTTTCAAAAAAGAAAAAAAAAAAAAAAAAAAGAAAAAAGAAAGAAAGAGAGAGAAAAGAAAGAAAAAGAAAAGAAATGTAAACAGGGTGAAAATAGGAAGTGAGTTCAAACTGGGAAGTTGAAAATACATGTATTCTTGTGCAGATTCTTTCTCTCTCTCTCTTTTTTTTTTTTTTAATTGAATGTCTAAAAGTAAAACATTCAACATCTGGTAAATGAATTTGTGACCATGGACATGAAAAATTAGTATGGTCAAATGTTTTGATAGTATTTGAGTTTTGTTAAGGCATGAGTGTTTGAACAAAGTAATTAAAGTTGTAGAATAGTTTGGAATACATGAATTATTCTAAATAGTAAGAAGTATTCTAAGCATTCGTTTATATATATGTACGCACAAAAATATGCACAGAATTACATATGTATGAAAATATATTGACATACAGTAGCAATGAATTTGGAGCTGAAAAAAAAAATCAAACAAGCAAACAAAAAAAACAAAGAAGACACCCCCAGCACCCCTACCCCCCACGCACCCCCTGTGTTATGAATCATGATTATTGCGATACGTTGTGTCTACAAGGGTGTAGTTGATGTGGCAAGTATGTGTTAAATCCCAAACAGAATTCGCCCCCAGTTTCTTATCAGCACAATCACTTGACAGGGACGCAACTGAAAGGGTGGGCAGTTAAATAGCATGTTTTTTTTCAAGCCACAGATACCTGCTTTAAGTGTCGTGCTGGTGTAAGATAAAAAACTGTGAACACTTCCTCATAGACAAGAGGCTGTTTTGGGGAAGAGGTGGTTTTGTTTCTTTGTTGTTTTGTGTCCCTCATCGGAGTAAATTTGTTGATTGGTGTAAATTTGTTGATAGAACATGTCCTGCTCAAAAGGCTAGTTATATTCTTCTGGTGAAGTGTTGCAAAGCAGGTTCAAGAGCAAGAATAACTTCACATTGATCTTAGAAGAGAAATTATGTCAGGTGCAACAGTTGAGGCAAAATTTGAAAACCAAAAGTAAAGCAGTTGAAGAATTGCACTCATTGTCTTGCACACTTAGTATCATCACTGCAATGCATTGTTATTGATTCTAGGATACAAAACAAACATACTTGTAATTTAGCTTATCTAGGGGATACATTTGCTTATGGGCATATCATGCATGCACTTGAATGGCATGCACGTGGCACACACACACACACACACACACACACACACATGTACCCACACACATGCACTTTAACATGTGCTCACCCTTGCAAAATGGTTTAGAGAGATAGGCAAGTTAGGAGGATGTGAAAGAATAGGATGAGTGTGGTGGTTACCGTTAAGGGGTTGTGTGTGGAAGGGGTGGGGCAGTGGTGAAAGATAATAAGAGTAGGGGTGTGGCATTTCAGCCACAAACACACAATGAAAGAGGACATGCAGAATGACACTTAGAGTAGAGACACTACCAACCACTCAGATCAAGATTTAGGAAAGCAAAAAATATGCATATGCAGATTACCAAAATCAGTGTTTACAAACGTAAGCACACAGACACACTGACAAACGAGCGCGTGTGCACACACACACGCACGCACGCGCACGCACGCACGCACGCACATCAAACATGGTTACAATTTCATTTTCATTGAGAAAGAGTAGCTGTTTGTGGATTAGTCCATTCAACAGACTCAACTTAAAGTAAAAGAAAGAAAAAAAAAAAAAATGTAAAATCTGAGACATTTGGGGGGGAGGAGAAATGAGGGGGAGGGGGCTTCATGATTTCAGTTACAATGCACAAAGTTGTTTATGACCTCACAAGTCACAATCATAATGATGATGTGACCTCACAATCACAATGATGTATAGCTAGTTTTACAAAATGTGCCATATTAATGACGAACGATCAAATGACTGAAGTATTGTCTTTGCAATCTTCTGGAGTGAGGGATATTGATGAACTATTAGAACTGATTAGATATGCTGTGTGAAGCAGATTTTTGCACACAGTGTTGCAGTTGCTTCCTTAGTTATTTGTTTTTGTGGAGAAAGAAACATTTCAGCTGTACTACCATGTATGATGAAACGCAAGTATGTAAGGACTGCGGCATATGACATACAACATGAGATGGTTGGAAGGTGAAAACTCTAACTGCCTCTTCCATGATGTGAAATGTTGGATAGAAAGTAAAAGTCAGGACTGTCTGCACATGTCTGTGCAATGGTAAATGTTAGGAACATAAGCACACAGTGCATTTGACTTGTATATATAAGAGTGGTTGCAGAACTATAATATGAGTGGTTGCAGTATGTCCTGATGAAAGCGTTGAACTGCCAAGTACTTATGAGGTCCTTGAAAAGCCCTTGAGAGTTAAGTACTGGGAGTGTGGCAGCCGTAATGATTTGTGTCCCCATGGATGCTTTTTCATGACCATGATGGTTGACTTGTCTGTCATGTTGTCATCCTGTTCTGTTCATCCGGCACAGCTAATCAGCCATTGATCAGATCATGTGTGGTCATCCAGTGCTGCTGTCTTCTCCTGTGAGGAGTTCAGGGCCAAAACACTTGACTGATAGGGGGGAGAGGGGAGGGGGTGGGGGGGGTGGGGAGAGAGGGGGGGTTCTGCAGCTGTCAGGCTTTCCCCATGGTGTCTTTCTACCAAAATATTTTGAAACTTTGCTGTGTTGGAAAGCAGTGTCAACATTAACACATGTGCTGTGTATGGGACAGCAGGTACACAGTATGACTGCCTTGGGGCTGCTTTGCTGCCGGATAATCGCTTTGGTGATAGAACTGTCAATGGCTTTGAAGAGAGTCGCAGTAACAAAAAGAAAAAGAGAATGAATAAATGAACGTACTAGAAGGGTACTTGGGTCTCAGAATGATGACCTCTGCGGAACTGAATTGACAAAACCATGTGGAAAGGTGGAAGGTAGTCCAAGAACAAACCCGTTAGATTTTGATGTCAATCTGCATCTTGGATAAACTTATTAAGTTTTGGTATGGGGTGGATGGTGATAAGTGCAGCTTTTGACACTACACACAAAGGATAGTATTGATCATGAATACGTTTTGGCACTGTATACCTGTTCAGCACTTCTGGGAAGACTTTACTTCTAAAAAAGAAAAAAAATGAAAAAAATGTATTAAAAATATGTATTACTTACAGGTGACTATTATTAATGAAAAAATATATTGATTTATTCAAGTAAAGCTTACAAAAAAGTCTACATACTGTGGCAGAGAGTTATTTTGTACTTTTGCTTGGAGTATCATTTCTTTAATAGAAATTTTCTACTGTTCCTTGTGGATACATTTTTTCAGTGAAATTCTGTTTTTCCTGTAAGATTTGGGTGGATACAAAAAGATTCAAGGGAGTGAATTTCTGTAGGGAGTTCCTGTAAGATTTGGGTAGGAAAAAAAAAAGATTACAAGGGAAGTTACTAGAACCAAGTGTGTAGGGAGTTCATGTCCAGTGAGAGTTCTGAATGGAGAAAATCCAGAGTTACATTTGTGAGGTAAGTATTTCATGTTTTTTACTGGGCTGATTTTCTGCCAGTTCACTGATAGAAAGTAGTTAATTTAGACACTTTACATTCAGTTCATTATGATTTCTTTTTCATACAATTTAGCCTGTCTTTTTGACTTAAGTGGACTTTGGTACACACATATTATATTTTTGGAAAGATTTCTGTTTAGCACAGCTGCCTAATTCAATTGTTTGGCAGTGTTATTTAAAAATACGTATTTGGAATTCTTTTGGTCTGTTGGCCTTGTAGCTCAGACTAAACACTGACATTGCTTTTGAGAGGAATGATTTCAATTTGAACCTGGGCATTCAAGCTAAGATTTAACTTTTGATGGTCGATTTCAAATAAGTGACTGGAACTTAAGTTAAATGTTATTCTTCCAAAGGGTTTTTACCAATTATTATTTTTATGTACCGTGTCTTAGCAGTCCTGCAAGTCTGTGTGTTTTCAGGGCCGGGTTTTTTATGTTTTTTTTTACGGTTTCTTCTGTTTTCCATTATCTTCCACAGTTTCTACCATTCTGTACTGCTTCCATGTGGAGTCAATAAAAGTGGCCATACGAATCCCCTAAGCTGCATCACTGGTTGAATGCATGTGTGGTGCAGTTACAATACTAATGCCACATTATATCTCATTCTATCATTGGAGAAACAACATCAAAGTAAACAGAATGAAAACAATCCGATGGTGCAAGGATTTATCAGTAAACTGAAAGTTAAGCGTATCAGAAGACTTCATTGCTTGAATGAATTTTCAGTCTAATGATTTATTTAATATAAAAGTCACAGAATGTTTTGTTGTACTTCGATTAGATCAAAATACATGTACATGCTGAAGCGACATTCTACCTCATTCTAATATTGGGGAAGCAATAAATATGTGTATCAATGTGAACTGAATGAAAGCAATCTGGTGGTGCAAGGGTTTATCAGTAAACTGAACCTTGGGCTTAAGATAGAAGAGCATATCACTAGAATGAATTTTTGGTCCAATGATTTTATAAGACTAAAGTCATGGGCACATAAGGTTTGACTTGCATTGACTGGTTAGTAATGCTTTTTCATATTCAAGTGATGCTCCTTGATATTCCAGCAGTACTTATTTATCTGAGTCAATACAAACCCCTGCTATAATCACAGACAATACAAGCTCCAGATACACAGTATACAATATCCAAGATTAAGAGATCTGATTTGAACAATTTGTAGCATAACAATTTCTACACATGCACAACCTATTGGTTCCCTTTTTCCCCTCGAACAGGATACTGCTTGAATAGGGATTTGTGTGTGTAAGTGTACTGTGTGTGTGTGTGTGTGTGTGTGTGTGTGTGTGTGTGTGTGTGTGTGTGTGTGTGAGAGAGAGAGAGAGAGAGAGAGAGAGAGAGAGAGAGAGAGAGAGAGAGAGAATATATAGATATTCCTTCATGTTTACTATTGTTGCTTTTAATTCAAGTTTCATGTAAAATGCAGTACATATGAAAGTCAGTGCATGTTCTTTTTTTTTTTTCTCTCCTTTCTTATTTTTTTTTTTCGATTTTTAAAAAAAAAGAATTGTGCTGTTGTCTGTTTGTTTGTTTGTTTTCCCAGTTTCCTGTTTTTATTGTCATGTATAGTTTGTGGGCAGATCGTTTCATGTGTAGAAGAAATCAGATGAATGAACAATGTTGTTTCACAGTTTTGTAAACAAAATGGTATCTGATCTGAATTTGAAAAGAAAAGGAAAGAGAAGTCTTCATTGGATCTGCACGAAGGTTCGGCAGGTTTTCCCATGGGCCCCCATTCCATCTTTCAGCCGACGTTTGTTAAAATTATCATGTCTGTGGTGTATGTGCAATTTTGCTACAGACAAACCAGCCAACAGACAGGTGTGTAAACATAATCTCCTAGGTGGGGACATCAAAAAGAAAAATGGACACTTGTTCATAACCGTATTCCTAGTTCTTCAGAGAGAGAAATGAAAAGAACATGATGACAAGAAAGAAGTGCTTGACAAGAAATGTAACAACGAGCAGAAGTGGTAGATGGATGTCGCTCATGACCTTATTCCTAGTTCTTCAGAAAGAGAAATAAAGAGATAAGGATAAAAAGAAGGGATTAGACAAGAAAAGTGACAACAAATAGATGGATGCATTAGATCTACAGATACAGTACATGAAAAAAAAAAAAAAATCGCATCTGGTAGGAAAGAGCGAAGCGCTGACCCCAATGAACACGCCTGGGGTGTGTGCATTGATCGCTGGGGAACCCATTCATGTATCAGTTCCATGTGTGTCAGATGACACAGTGACGTGATTCAATTACCTTCTGTGGCCAGTCACATCTTTCATTTCCCCCCCCCCCCCCCCCCCCCCCCCCCCCCCCCCCCCCCCCCCCCCCCCCCGAACTATAGAGTTTCTGATATTGATTGACTAGCCAAGCTAAGGGAGTGTGTGGTGTGTGAGAGGGTTTCTCTGTATTCACTGAACTTTGTGACATCTTGCCAATGTGTCAGGATGGCATAAATGAGAGAGGATTTAGAGATAATATTTTAAAACTGCCTCACAGTTCTCTGGCTTTCTCACTCTCTTGGTTACACTTACAGTGAGATGGATGAACGAACACCCACAAATGAACACCTACTCAGACACTCGTAGACATTGAATATTGACACAATACAGACAGACAGACAGACACACACACACTCTCGCAAGCACACCCACACCCACACATGCATGAGCATGCATGAGCGCGCGCGCACGCATGCATGCACACACGCACGCACGCACGCACGCACTCATAAACGCGCGCGCGCACACACACACACACACACACACACACACACACACACACACACACACACACACACACACACACACACGCACACACACACTCTTTCTTTTTCTCATTCTGTCTCTGTCTGCCTTCTTTTTCTCTGTGCTTTTCTCTTTTCCTGCCTCTTTGTCCATTCTGTCTCTGTCTGCCTTCTTTTTCTCTGTGCTTTTCTCTTTCCCTGCCTCTTTCTCTGTGTCTGTCTTCCTTTTTTTTTCCTGTTGAATGTGTTTTTCCTCACACCATGTCCCTCTTCCTGCCACTACACAATCCCTCTTTTATATGAATGTGGAAAAGGAAAACATTTAGAGATGTCAGTATCAGTGACCATGTAATGGTCTGTCTGTCCCTTTGGCTAGTTTTGATTGCTTCGGGCTGATCAGCAAACTGTATATTGTACTTTTGTTTGTACTGAGATCAAAAGAACGTATTTGTGAATACCTTAAAATGTAATTCTTAGGAACAGTGGACCTAGTTATATGCCCCCTGATTTCTTTCTTTCCTTCCTTCTTCTTTTTTTTTTTTCTTTTTTTTTCTTTTTTTTTTTTCTTTTTCCTTTGTTCTGTGCTTTACTTGTTTCTGCTTGATTTGTTTTATGTGGACCATGAAAAGTGAAGTTAGTCTTTGGATGTAGCTGGTACATAATACCGCGACACGTGTTCGTCAGAAAATAAGATCCAGTGAAACATCTTTCAACTTTTAGGGGTACTCTTTAGCATTGTATATTGGCTGATTTGTTTTGCTGCCTTGGCTTATTTAATTTATATTAATTTCATGTATAAATGTGTTGCATGAAGCTCCCTGTATGGTGTCTCTTTTTGTTACTGATATTTCAACTGACATGGTGACAAGCGTCCCCTTTAGTAGGGTTATTAGGGTTAGATTGCTAGAGGACCCCCCCACCACCGGAGGCCATGCATTGTGTGTCATATGTCACTTTGGAGATGCTCAGAAATGCCTCTGTAGGTAGCCCTGATATTGGCCCCTGCGGTTGGTGTTGGGCTATGAACAACATGAAGTAAACTGAAATTCAAGACACTAAGACAAATGCCATGTCTTCTTCTGACCTGATTGTAATTGATCTGGCTTATATGTCTCTGCAGTATGTGAGATGCTGCCTTGCCCTCCTTCATCCCTCTAGCACAACACTAAAGTGTTAATGGGTATAGTATTCAAAATGTCTTGCTGACAAGGAGCATGACTTTTTGTTCTGTTGTAGTAAGCATATTCTGGAGATACTGGCTCGCTAAATATTAGAAAGTCTATTTTTTTTTACAACAGTGTTTTACATGGCAGGTATTTTAAACATGTGTGCTTTCTTTCCTTTTTTTTTTTGTAACCCTGATGAGTGTAGTCAGGCTTGAGAGATACAGAAACCTGCAGTGTTGGTCAAGAACCTATCAAAACTATGTGTGAAGCGAGGAACTTGTCACTCTACTTTAAACCCAGCGAACTCTTGATCTTGACCATAAAATTTTGACACTTTAAGATTCTACAACTCGTACAAGAAGGGATCACTGTGTTTTAACTATACAGATGCTACACCCAGTCTGCAAACCACGGGGGAAAACCTATTACCCCCCCCCCCCCCCCCCCCCCCCCCCCCCCCCCCCCCCCCCCCCCTAAAAAAGAAAAAGAAAAAAAAAATCCTAGATAGTAATATTAGTATGCACTGATGTGATTTAAACAAAATCATGCAGTCATCTTGCTGTTGTTTTTAGCCATTACACCACTGCACCGTGACTGACTTGATGTAGCAGTACTCTGAGCTGAATTAATAAATGTGACAAAGATAACGTTACTGTGCAGATAACGGGTGTTTTGACTGTGTTT
>JADBJO010001204.1:127500-132500 GCA_016801955.1 Conus betulinus | reverse complement strand
GCCATATTTATGGATGTGAATATTTGACAGTAAAAGTGTGTGAGTTGACAGATTATGAAGCTGTTTTGTAGCAGTCATCTGTATAGTCCCCATAAACCTTTAGGGTATCAGAATTTGCAAAGCAAATTCTTTGTAATCTAATTTGCAAATGCGTGTGTGTGTGTGTGTGTGTGTGTGTGTGTGTGTGTGTGCATGTGCGCACGCACGCACACACATGCATGCATGTTTGTGTGTGTGTGTGTGTGCATGTATGTACGTCACAAACATACCTGTATTGTTTGTGTAGTTTTTTCCAACATGCACATGCCTGTGATTTATTTTTTTTTTTTTTCATTCCAAAGAAAAAGAAATGTCTGTGATAACATACAATTTTGGTTTTGTGTTTCAGGGGTGGCCCCAGGACCACAACCCCCACCACCTCCGCCCGATCAGTCCAGCCTCTACCCCAGTGCTAACATCAACACCAATTCTGACGCCAACGGACTTGGTAACCAGGACATGCTAGGTACAGACTGGAAGATGTTTGAAACTGTTTGCTAGAAGTAGAAATGTGCTAGCTGCTAGCGCTTGATTCAAGCATAGCTGTCACAGTGACACAGCGTGAAGAAGAAAAAAAAAAAAAAAAAGATGAGAAAAAGAGTTTGTTATGGCTGCTGTGCTTTGATATACATTTGTGCAGTGGAATCTCCCAGTAAAGCCACTTAGATTAAGCCTTTTGTTGCTTAGGAATTAAGCTTAGAGTTAAATCCTATTTGCCAGGGTTTTTTTCTTTAAAAAATAACCCCAAAAAACGAGTATATTTTAAAAAAAAATTCTTCTGACTTTCTCACAATCAAAAACGAGATTACCAACTATCAATAGAATCTAGAGACTTCACCTCTCTGAAAATATCCTCTGTTTTGTAAGCAGTATAAGTATAAAATGAAGAATATTCTGGACTTCCCTATGACAAGTATATTCGATAGCATGGCAGCGAAGAGTACACGCCCCTTGCTGTCGAGTTATCTCGCCAAGTTAGTCACTGAACATGTTCAAGAGTCCCTTAAAAATTTTTCTGGAATTTTTTTTTTTTTTTTGTTTCTCAGTTTCAGTTTCATCTGGGGGGAGTCATTGCTTTCTGACTAGTCCTTATACTTGGCATGTCATGTGCTAAGGTCTGAGGTCACTTTGTGCAGATGTCACGCTTAGATCAGTAAAATAATGAATAAATGAATAAGTGTGGGAGAATGGTCTCTTGGAGTAAACTTAGCGCTGACGCCTGACCCGTGCATTAACCCAATATGCTGGCCTGGCTTGTCGGTCTGTATACACCAAAGCAAGACTCTTTATCAGTTGAGATAAGTTTTAAATGATTCTTTAAAGCCTTGAAATCTTTGAGCTCAGGAATCCCCCGTTTTTTGCATTTTGACGGCTCTAGAAAACAGTAAAGTTTATTCAAGGGTATGTGAAAAGTCTTGGAAATTGTAATTTTTAAAAGTATTTTTCTCCTTCACAGGGAGTTGTCCAGAATAAACTGTCATGTAGATAGCTATGCTGTGACTCGTAGTAGTCTTTGCTGTACATTATGCATGGACTTTCTCTATCACTCACTCAGTTCACTACAGGTTTTACAGTCCTCTGAAAATAAATGGTAGAAATGTTCTGAAAAAAAGTCCTTGATTTCTTGATGTAAAGAAGTTTATGAAGCCTGAGCACTGTTTGTTTTTCTGTAGGTTGTTATTGAGAGGTTCCACTGTGCCGCTACTAGATGAGGATATCAGAGGGTGGACCTGTGATGGAGGAGATCTTTTCACAATGCTCTCACTTCTTTCTGCTGCGCAGAACTAGAATTTCTGCGATATGTCTTGACTCATGTTTTTGAGCTCATTGGTACTACAAGTGAAATGATGATGATGAGGATGATAATAATGAAAATAATGATTATGGTAATGATGCTGATAATGATAACAATATTGTGCATTTTTAGAGTGCTCTGTTGATATTGGTTTAAGTGTTCGCCAGATGAATATCCTAGGTCCAGTATATATTTAATTATTTGTGTGTGTGTGTGTGTGTGTGTGTGTGTGTGTACGTGTGTGTGTGCATGTGTATGTGCGCATATGTGATATTTTGGTTTGTTGATTAGACTTTAAAAGTAATTGAGATAATGATGTCCAATCTAGATTTTCTCTAACTCCTTCACCCTACCTCCAATCCTTTCCCACCTTATGTGTGTTTTTTTTTTTTCTGTTGATGTGATCCCTTCCCGAAGCCCATTGTGATTCTAGTTTTGACATTTAAGGGAGATCATTTGTATCTAGGAAGACCGGTCACTGTTTGTCCTCTCCTCCCTCAAACCTTCCTGTGCTGCCCTCCCTCCCCCTCTCCCACTCAAGCACTTACAAACATGCACAAACATGCTCAAATGCTGGCACACACGCACGTGCAATGCACGCACACTCGCATGCGTGTGCATGAGCATGCGCGTGCATGCACACACACACACACACACACACACACACACACACACACACACACACACACATGCACGCATGCATGTGCGCACGCTACGCACGCACGCATATAATCACTCTCACACACACACACACACACACACACACACACACACACACACACACAAACACACACACACACACACACACACACACACACACACACACACACACACACACACACACACACACACACACACACTTGCTTCATCTTTCTGCCCAACCTGTTGAGAAACAAATAGTAAAGTTCTGGAGACAAGCTCACCTGTTGCTGGTCTCCTTTCGTCTATAAGAACTCACAGAGCTCTTGCACCGTGCTTGTCAGCAGAAGTTATGGTCACAAATAATTCAGTGTCTCAGAATCATGATTTTGTTTTTGTTCGTTTGCTTTGTTTGTTTTGTTCACACACCACTGTGTGAGAAAAACTGATTTAATCCCTTTCCTGTTTATCGTCCCTTCCCCATCTTTAAGTTTACAGTTTGTCCCCCCACAGCATGAACCTTACATGAAGCATAGTTGCTCAGGCGATTCTTGTTTGGTGGGGTTTTTTTTTTCTTTCTTTCTTCCTTTCATCTTTCTTTCTGTAATCAGAAGGTATTTCATATCTCACTGAATAATTTCATAGAGCTTTTTGTACCGTCTCCTCACAGGGATAATTCCCTTTGAATAGATCAGCAGGAGTAAGTCCACATCATGCTGTTCAACACTATGTGTCTGTGACATTGAAAGAGAACCTCTCCTCTCATCTGCCTTAGTGACAAGCTGAGGGGAAAGTCCCACGCCCTCCTCAGAGCTCGTGTCAGTGACAGGATTGCTACACTATTACATGGGTGATAGGGATACGGTCACATAGAAAACAGAAGCAAGCGATGCACTCAGCAGAACGTGTGATCAGACCTTTAGCTGCACTCAGCAGAGCATGTGAGCTGACCTTTAGCTGGACGTTGTTTAGTTTGACTCAAGTTCGCTTTCTGTGATCACACATCTGTCAGAGAACTTTCTTGACATGGGAGTAACAGGTGGCTTATTTGAAACTTATCGATATCAACTAGAACTTTCTCAGCACGGTTCTATAGATCCCTGTACATAATGTTCTCTCAAACTTGCATGAACCACAGCACTAGAATATAATGGAATTTCCACATATTTTGCCAAGAACATTTTCAGTCCCATTGTACCAAGCTTTTTCACTTCTGTTGAACATCACAGTGCAAGATTATGATGTATCATTCATTTTTTTCTTGCTTTTTGGTAAGATAGAAAGTTAAGTCTGTGTTATTATACCTGTTTCATGGTCAGGTAGAATGTTAAATGGTTTGCTTTACCCTGCATGAACCACAGGTGTGCCCAGTAAGGAAGCCACCTCCGGGGTGGAACTCCTGGGGGTTAAACGCATTGATGAAGGTTTTATTCATTTGTCCGTTTCGTTTTGTTTCTGTTGGTTTCAGTCATTCTTGTGGAGTGCTGTCAACACAAAACTGTAGACCAACTGTGTGCTCATATTTTGTTACCTACTACAAACTTTTTGTACAAATAAAATGGATGGTGAATAGTTCATATATCTATTTTTGTGCTTTGCACCTTCAAGTTTGTTCTTTAGTAAGCCAAAATAAAAATAAACCAGTCAGGTCCATTTTTTACAAGGTCTGTTGTTTAGTAAGCCAAATAACTAGTAAGCCAAATTAATATATGCACACTAAACCAGGTGCAATGTAAAACTTAATCGGGTTAACATGTAGTGTGATACAAAGTGAATTTTTCACAGAAAAGGGGTCTTTTTCTTTACTTTTTGAGAAATCATAAACATTGTTTGAAAAATTGGGCCAAACGAACCTCACCAGATCGCAGCCATCATGAGAAGTTTCTTTGTACACTCTTTAGCAGTATGTAAATCATACTGAAAGTCAGTTTTTACTTCACTCTGTTCGTTGATCTGATTCTGTCATTGTAAAATTCAATGATTTGTAAGGAATTAGCAGCTCAGTGCACACAGGTTTTGTTCTGACAGCACTGCACTGTACTCTGTATGACTTTTGTGTAGTGCATACAGTGATCAATTCTATAAAGTTTCCAGTATGCATGCTTACAGTCTTGTACTGTCCTGCTTTCACAATGTATCCTCAAATCAACGTCTGTAGGTGGCAGATCAGCTGGAAAGTAAGCCGGAAAACATGTACTGAGATTTTTGTACTATGAAGCGAGTAAACACTGCAAGGTGAGGGCATGATCAGCTGTCTTAATCCAGGGGCTGAAAGGGCGGTGGTGATTTTCTGTGTCTGGAAACAAAATACAGTTGTAGTTGTTATGTCAGTTTGTATGTTTGTCAGAGAGAGAGAGAGAGAGAGAGAGAGTATGAGAGAGAGTGTGTGTGTGTGTGTTTTTGTTGGTCTGAGTAGGTCTATATTGGTACGTACAAAAAGAAGTTGAGAAGTGCCTTGCTAATTTGAGTGATATTGTGAGTAAACATTGCTTCCTCAAAGCCTTTCATTTCCCTTTGTTGTTTTTTT
>JADBJO010001204.1:70000-120000 GCA_016801955.1 Conus betulinus | reverse complement strand
GTGTGTGTGGGGGGGGGGGGGGTCAGAGCAAAGATAGTTCGCCCTATGGATTGGTCAGAGGGAGGGAGCACAGCTTTACAAGTGACCTGGTCCAGTGTAGAAGCGTGGGCTGGTGATGTGCAGTGAAGAGTGAGAGGAATCAGTGGGCCAGTTTGTCTCTGGGGCAGGTCAGTTCAGTGAACCCGGGAATGCTGCGGAGGGAGCAGCGGGGGCATGTCACAGCAGTGGGCATGTCACGTTGACAGTTCATAAGTCTTTTTTTTTGTGAGCAGGGACATGGTCACATGCTCACTCACTCGCAAAAGTGTTTTGCATGCACATGCTCATGTGCTTGAATGCAGGCTAGCAAGTTAACATGCGTAGATTGCATGCAGACGTGACACATACTGCAGCAGATGAGCATGCATAATAATACATAGTCAAACACACAATTGTGTACACACACACGCACACACACACAACACACACACACACCCCCACGCACGCATGTATACACGAATGCACGCACGCACGCACGTGCGTGCGCGCACACACACACACACACACTTCCTCTCTCTCTCTCTCTCTCTCTCTCTCTCTCTCTCCTCCTCACTCTCTGTCTCTCTCTCTCACTCTCACACACACACACACACACACAGAGACATGTACACATGTACAAGCATGCACACACACACACACACACACACACACACACACACACACACACATACTCTCTCTCTCTCTCTCTCTCTCTCTCTCTCTCTCTTACACAGTCTTAATTTGAGTCATACAGAGAGTGAGCACATGCTATTTGAGTGGAAGCAAAGTGGCCAGTCGACTTGGAACCTATGGGTGTAATTGCATATGTGTATATTAAATTACAGTAGTAGAGGTAGAGGAACTGATTTGTTGTCACACATGTTCCGAAACTACTCATTAGCAGGTAAAGATAGTGTAATGACAATGTAGGATGAAAATATGTTGTTTTTTTATAGTGTGTATTGTCTATGCTTGCATGTGTGTGAGTGTGCGCATGCGCACTTATGTGTCAGTAAGTCAGTGTGTGTGTGTGTGTGTGTGTGTGTGTGTTCCTCTATGTGTCTATCTGTATTCCCCTCTGTGTGTGTGTGTGTGTGTGTGTGTGTGTGTGTGTGTGTGTGTCTAGTGAGTGAAATGATTGTTAAAATGAAGAAAAATGGCAACTAACTCCAATAGTAGGATGACTACAAAGTTGCACAAGAAAAGGAGATGATGTCCCCCAGTGTCACCTTTTCCTGTCCTTGTATATCTTTAACTAATTTATCTTCTATAGCAACTGAGAAGTCAGCATGTAAGGGAGGACTGTTACAAGTTGCTGTTAGGGCATTTGGACATTTGACTGCCCCAAACTAGGAAAAGAAAAGAAGCAGAAAGTCCACAGATCAGATCGGATTAAATCACACATGCACGCATGCACGCACATGCGCGGGGCACGCACACACACATGCATGCATGCACACACGCATGCACGCACGCATGCATGCACACACATACACACACACACACACACACATGCACACACACACACACACACACTTAATGAGTGTGACTCATTTGTAATCAGAATGTATATGGAATACGCACATTTTATAGAATGGTGCTCAAGAATGGCATGATATGAGAGGAGGGGGAAGGGGGTGTGAATGGGGCTGATAGAGATGTGGAACAGGAGAGAATAGGGTAGGTACATTGATGGAAGTTGGACAGAGGATGTGTATAAGTGACTGGGTGAAGGGTGGGGGAGGGATAGGGGGCAGAAGGGGGGGGGGGGGGGGGGGAGGAAGAGAGGTTATGCCAGCCTAATTAATTTGGTATGTGTCAGCCATGTTGATAAGGAAGAAGGGTTGCAGATGGAAGAGAACGTGTTGAGAACGTGCACATACACTGGTGGGTGGGGTGTCGAGGTGTTGAGATGAGAATTTAAAAAAAAGTTTTGAAGGCGTGGTGCCCAGGGAACATCATTTAGAACCCTGACGACATCCAAATGTGTTGAAGGTTTTTGGCTGAGAGCCCTGCCTCACGTAGTAGACAGTGAGGGAAAAAAAAAAAAAAAAAAAAAAAGAGATAGAGAGGGGGTGGTTTAGAAGCCAGGGAGCAGAGAAAGGAGGAAAAATAGAGAGGAAGAGGAAAAAAAAAATAAGTTGGGGGTGTTCTTAAGTGGTTTTATCCTTAGTGTTATTCATAGTTACACACTTCAACCATAGTATTAACTGATAAGAGTGTATCACATTTTCAAACAGGCTTTGGACATTGGGGGAAATATCGGAGGGGTTGGGGGTAGGTGTATATTGTGCGGGTGGTGGTAGTGGTAAGTGGTCAGAGGCTGTGCATATGTCATGTGTGTGGGGGTGGTGGTGGTGGTGAGGTGTGTGTGTGTGTGTGTGTGTGTGTGTGTGTGTGGTAGGACTGGGAGGGGGAGTATGTGTTCAAATATAATTTTTCCTTTATGCTTATTTATTTATGTGTGTGTTCATCAATCAGTCAGTCAGTCGGTCGGCATCCTTTGAGTCATCAGTCTTTTTAATCAGTCAGTTGGTCAGTCAGTAGAAAACAGCCTATCCATTGATCAATTGATCTTCATTAAGAAGCGAAAAAGATCGGGGGTATTCATATATTCATAGTAGGCCCATGGAACCAGAAACCAAGACTGGGGCTGCCCCCCCCCCCCCCCCCCCCCCCCCCCCCCCCCCCCCCCCCCCCAAAAAAAAAAAAAAAGTGAAGTAAAAGAATCTTTATTGCAGGAGAGAGTTTTTTGGGACACTGGAAACATAGCTGTATTCAGTTTTGTCAGTGCCTAGAAAAAGTTGATACAGCAGAAGAGGATGGATAACCATCATGGGGGACTGGAACTAGGGACGACTCTCACGCAACACTAATGCCAACAGAAAGACAGTACCTAAATACAGGCAGTGAACACATTGCAGTTTTCATGTTGAGCACCAGCAGAATTCCAACTCGCAGCATTAGACTGCAAACTCGGTGCTGTACATTAGTATGCAAGCAGCAGCTGTAATCCCGTTGATCAGTGTCACAGTGTCAGAGGAGACACTTCTCTCTTTGTGGTCTGATTTGAAACTTGCCGTCTGGGTTCAGCCCAAAGGGAGGGATCAGTGGTGAGAGGGTCTCTGAGGCAGACTCATGTGTGCTGATTTGCTTTGCAGATTTCGCTGCACACTTTTCAAAGGGCGTCATTAACTAAGACTTTTTTGTTGTGTTTTTTTTTTTTGTTTATAGATTAAGTGGGAAAATCCCTCTGGAATTGTCATATGGGATTCTGCTTCATGGTCATTGTGCATAATTTTGTTTCGTTTGCAAATTGGCCTGCACCCTTGCCTTTCCCACTGTCAAAATGCAGCATATAAGCTAAAGTTTTTCGATTTAGTTTTTCAGATTTAGATTTTTTTTACTTTGTTTTAAACTGTCTTAGGATTTGCGACAGGTTGCTTCTGTTAATTGTCTTGTACACTTAGTGAACATTAGTGCATTTCATATTCAGTGTGAATATTCATGTTTTTCTCTCCTGAAAATTTGATGTGCTTAGATGATATTAGTTTTGTGATTTATTTCCATACTACCACTCATTGCACTATCGTCATCATCATTTTATTGGAAATTCCATAAATTAGCCTTCAGATGGCAAAATGCATGATTTAAATCATTCGAGATTCTAGGAAAAGAAACATACTGGGTTGTGAAGATTTTCTTCTGTGAACTGCTAATGATTCTGAGGGTGAAAATAGTGAAAATGAACTTAAGATCTCTTCTCCCAGATTATACTTCACAATGGAGAGTACTCAGCATTATTTATGATGTTGTTATGGCTTTATGGAGACCTGTTTAATGATGGGCATGTGAATATACTGTGCTTTGGATGGCACGTGAAACCCAAGATATTGAAAGTTAAATATTGTGATTGATGTTTGTCTGTTGCTGTGAATGTTTTGGTAGGAGTGATAACACTTGTCGTTTGCTTTATTGTGTGTCCTTGTTGATAAGAATAGAAATGACTGTGAAAAATTTCCTCACAGAACAGCGGCGAAGATGAAGTCATGATATCGAAAGCATTTCTTGAATTTTATTTTCAAATAAAATTCAGCTTTATGTTGTGATCTTGCAACTAAGTAGTTAACATTCTTGTTTTCTATTCTGCAGTGATTACTTGTCCGTATGGAATTTTGTGTGCGCATTTTTTGGTTAAATTTGATTTTTTTAAAAATTACTATGAAATAGAGAAGAATGGCTGGCAGTCTCCGCCTGGTCAAGTCATATCCACCCTCACAGCTGCCAACACTCCCTAATTTTTCTGGAATATACCTGGATTTAGAAATTATTCCTGAAATCCCCAATTTTTTTGGGGGGGGGGGGGGACAAAATCCAGAATTTCAAAATTTTATTTGAAGTTGTGGTGTTTGAAGGGTGATTCTTGAACAGGGATGATAAAGTCCAAATGATGTTATGTTGATGTTGACAGTTAGAAGTATGGACAGTGTGTTTTATGTATGTATAAACTCATTGTCATTGAAACATGAAGAAATAGAAATGCTTCCTGTCAAATGCCGAACTGCCTCCTTTTTCACTCCATGCACCCCTTCATCCCTTGGTTCCTGAATTTGATGGCAGAAGGTTTTCAGCTCTGCACCACAAGGATGTCGGCAGATCAGATACCATGTCAAGAATTGCTTTTGTTGTTTGTTTCAGTTTGAGGATGTAATTCTGTTCTCATGCTCTGAACCTGTGCAGGATGCGACACTTTTTTCCCCATGTGAATTTGACAGCCCTGAAGAAGCTCAGTCAGATTGGCTTAGCTATAAAGTTGAAAGCTGTGAAATATTGTGCTCATTGGTTAGGAAGTCGAAGTGTGAAGATGTTGTGCTATGTGTGAGTCTAACTGTGAGTAGCTCTATTTATTTATTTTTTAACATTTACTGGAGTGGCACTGTTGGTCAGATTTGGATCACTTGCTGTGTGAAATCTTTTCGTGGGCAAAAATAATGTGTGTTGGGTATATGTTTTGTGTGCATGAGCATACACACGGCCTTACACACACGTGTGCATGCATGAGTATGCAAACACACACACACAGACACGCACGCAGGCAAACACACACACACACACACACACACACACACACACACACTCACACACACACATGTGCATGCACATTCACGCACATGCATGCACGCACACGTACATGCACCTACACACACACACACACACACACACACACACGCACGCGCGCGCGCGCGCGCGCGCGCACACACACACACACACACACACACACACACACACTCACTCACTCAGAGTGTCACATGCAAACATGCATGCACGTGCGCACATACACACACATGCGCACACACACACACACACACACACACACACATACACACACACACACACACACACACACACACACACACACACACATGCACACACACAGGGACAGAGCAGTAAGTCTATATTCATGAATTACAACATGAATAGTTAAATATCCTTTTGGATCAGAGGATGTATGGATCTGGGTACCCTCCACCCCATTTCTCCTACTTTGTTCTTCTGGTGTTCAGCAGGTTTTAGATAACAACGCTCCCCTCCCCCTTCCCTCAGCCCCATCTCCCTTCACTTTTTCAATCCTGTCTTCCTCCTCACTCTCCCCAGCCAGTTTCTCCCTTGTCCTCCCTAAAGTCGTTTCTGATTTGTTGAAAAATTATGTTATTGTAAGTTACAACGTGAGGCATATCTCCTTGACAACAACAGAATCCTTAAACAGTCTTTGGTGTAGCATTTATAGCCTGTATATTTACACCATTTTAAATTCAAGCTGTGTTTTTATATTTCTGTATGACGTGGCAATAACAAAATCCTTAAACAGTCTGTGGTGTATTTGCAGCCTTCATGTTTAGAGCATTTTATATTCAAGCTGCATTTATCTTTTTTGTTTTAATCTTATATCCAGTGTCTGTTAAGTCTCTTGTTGACCTTACATAGATTTGTTCAGGAGTTTCAGAACTTGTCATCAATCTGCATTGATAATTCTTAGTTGTAACAAATATAGGAGAAAAAAAAAAAATAAAGGAGAGATAATGGAACATGGAATAAATTACCTGCAGTTTTCAGACACTTCTCTCAGTATAATGCTTGCACAATTATTTATTGATTTAGTTTGCATCTGTAAGGTTAGAATCATTTGTGTAATGCAATGCATGTACTTACTACACTTCCGTGGAATGTGTTTGTTGAAAGTGTGACTGCGACTTAATCATACTGTGATCTTTCGGAGAGCTGCAAACAGGTCACTTGAACCAGTGTTTGACAAATACCTGAAAGAGTTGTTATTACAAACCCTGTATAAAAAGGAATCATCAGAAGGACACTGAGCTGTAGCTTATTCTTAATCTATCTCAGACAGTAAGAAATTATACCGTATGTGCTAACAGAAACAAGTGATTTGATAACTCTGGAATCTCATGACTAAGGATCTTGGGTAACTCTGAACTGTTGAGTTTATTCATTGTTTCAGATGCAGAGAAGGGCGCTGCATCTGCAAGTCCCGCCAGATCGGGGGATGAGGTAAAGGCTTGGTGGTTTATCTTCTCTCAGAGCTTTCAGATTGGTGTGGTGGTTTCTGCTGCCTGCACATTATGCTTCATTGTTCTTGTCTTTGTTCTTCTGTCTGTCTGCATCTTTTTCTTTGTAGCCGGTACTGACTTTGTGACAGGTTTATATTTCAAAGTTGTGTCAACTTACTGCTGTCACTAGTCTTGCTTTAGTTTTTTGAAAATTTTCAATTGAAAAAAAAGTTTATGAATTTAAAGTACAGGTTGCTAAGTGTTATGGTTCTCCCTCCTCCCCCCCCCCCCCTCAACATCCCAAACCACATCCCCCACCCCTATCCCCACCTCCAACCTTCCACCCACCCCACCCCCCACCCTGCCATCCCCATTCCTACCCCCAGTTTCCCACCCCTTCCCATCCCTCCCACCCCAGATATTTTGTAGACCATTGATCATCTAATGGCAACTTTTATTAATGCTTATTCTCGTATGTGCACTGTGGATTACTTAATATTCACTCTGCATCTTGTTTAACTAAAGAAAAAATATGTAAGCTTTTGTTGTGTAGAAGAAGAAGATAAGAAGTAATGCAGGACACCACCAGGGTTTGATCTGCAATTTTATTTCCTGTCGGTGTAGGCCAGCACAGTTGGAAAATGCCTTACAGCCTGACTGCTTTTCATGTTCCTAACAAATTGATATCTCATTCTTTGAGTGCCTTGTGGGGAAAAAAAAGTTGGTTGTCATTTCAAACTGTTGTTCTGTGATTCTTACTGTTGCTTTGAAATTATACCCTCACTTCTTCTATGGCTGATGTATATTTATGGAATATGAAATCATCATCATTTGAATTTGAATATTAAGTCGGTTACATTACTCCCTTCCTCTTACTACCGCCGCCTATCCCCACTTCCCCAGGTTTGAGTGTTGTGTGTGTGTGAAAAAAAAAAAAAAATCACCATCTATCATTCCCTCACTTAATTACATGCTGAAAACCCCAATGGAAAACATCGACAAAGAATGAGATTCGGAGTGGGTTATGTGTGTATTGCGATAGTTTTGAAGGTTATAATTGTAATGGAATTAAAGGGAATCTTTGTTGACAGGTAATATGTATGCTGTCTTTCTCCTCTCCCTACTTTCAATTCATCTGTTACTCTGTCTTTGCTCTCAGACACAGTGTTGTGATACTTCTGGCTGTCTATTTCAGAATGAGTGAAGGTAATGAATGTGTAACATTAGAAAAAGATCTACCTTGGGGATTTTTTTTTTTTTTTTTTTTAAGGTAAGGGGAAACCATCTTACTACTAGACTAGTTTTTCAGGAATGGCAAGCTATGAAATAAGCAAAAAGAATGTGCCAGAGTAGAAATTTAAATGGAAAATCAGATACCATTATATTTTTATGAGAACAAATAGATAACTTGCGTGCTTAAGTGTGCTTGGAGGGACACACAAGCTCTCAGACACATAAACACACACACACACACACACACACACACACACACACACACACACACACACACACACACAGACCACACACACACACACACACACACACACACACACACACACACACTGTGCTAGCACAAAAATGACAGCGGCAGCAGCAGTTCCTATCAGCAACAGCCATTAGTCTGCATTGTTAATGTGCAATCTAGAAGTCTCATGTAAAGGTTTAATGGAGGGGGGGGGGGGGGGGGGGGGGGGGGGAGGGAAGATGGGGGGTTACTGGGGAAGATTATCTACTGCCCACACATACACACACTAGATATCTCTTTCCAGTAAATATATATTAATTTTTCAGAAATGATTTTCTCTTGCCAAATCTTCCAGATTGACACTGGCAAAATCGCTCAAAGAATTTTGTAGTGGAAATTTAGCAAAGGACTTTATATGGAAGGATTGCAGCTTGAACTTGGAAAAATTATAAAGCCAAGAACAACCACCAGTGGCAGAGTGTTGAGTGCGTAACGTAGCATGGCATTTATAATGGATGTTATGTCAGCAGCAGATGCCTGCTAGTTCATTGTTTTGCACACTGGGGTATGCATGAGTAATTACCAGGTGTTGTGCGCACAACCATGAAATATTCGACCTTGCAAGTGAAAATATGTCACAGGATGCAAGTGTGTTGATGTGTGTGACTGTGTGTTTGTATTTGTGTGTGTGTTTGTGTGTCAGGGTATGCGTGTGTGTCACATGCGCACATGCGTATGCTTACTGTGTCTGTATATGCATGTACTCTCTAGAACTTTAAAAAGAAAAAAAAAAAAAGTACTGGCTTGAAATGGATGGCAGATTAGATAGTAAAAATGAACCCAAATGAATGAACCAGTGTGGAATGTGTATAGGCATGAATTTCTGAGTGTAGTAGTCTTGATGCATCGTGGATTACATTTTTAACTGGAATGTGAGTTGCTTGCATTCTGTTGAACGTCTGTGTGTTGTTGGATGTTTGTTTGTTTGTTTGTTGTGTTTTTTTTTATCTGGGTGAAATGCCTGTGTCTTTTTCATCTAGATCACAGAGGAAAGTGCTGATGACATTAGACTTTTACCCGACAGATCCCAGGGAGGGGATAGATCGGAGGTGATTTCCCCTACTCCGTCTCCCTGCCAAGGGCTGGGCTGTTGTTTGTTTTTTTTTTTTTTTTTTTTTTTTTTCTTTTTTTTTTTTTTTGCTTTCCAACTATCCGTTGTATCCATACCCATTTTCCTTTTTTTTTTTTTTTTTTTTTTTTGCTGTTGTTCAGTCTCATGTGATTCTTTTTTCCCCAGCTTCCAAACTGTAATTTTTTTTTTTGTTTGTTGGTTTATATGTAAAACAGAAAAACTAAGTCTGCTTGTGGTTTAAGTTTTTCACAATGAACGTTTTGATTGCTTGACTTCTTTGACAAATTGTGTATTTTGTTTGAGTGTTGAGGTGGCTATGTTATATGAATGAGTCTATTTTGTCTTGTGTGTAATATTGCTATATGTATATGCATTCTGCAAACTGCGCACTTTTTCTGAAGAACAACAGTATATGTATCAAAAAGAAACTACACTGGATGGAATAAGAATGAGAGAATAAATCAAAGGTCATAGTTACTTTTTGGCGTAAGGTTTAATGACTGTAACAACCTTTTCTATTGGCTGGGTACTATTTTACGACAATACACCAGTACACATTTGGGGATCATCAAAACCCTACAGCCAATTCATATATTGCACTTTTAATGATCATACATGGGCTGAGGAAAAAGGCTTTTTGTGCAATGAGGTTGAACGTTTTGCGCTGTATTCCTGCACTGACTCCGTGAATATGATGTAATAAGCCAGTTTAATCAGCACTGTTGCACAGGTCAGGTAAACGCATTTCCCTTCAGAAGCAAAAGCTTGATGCTTCTCCATCCCTTTCATCCTTATCAGAGCATGAAAACATTTTCGGGTCAGTAACCATTTTTTTGATTTTTTTTTTTTATTCATTTGTGTTCTCGTTGCCCTGTCCAGTGAAATGATGCAGTCCTGGGAGTAGGTTGACTAACCGCATGTGGACATGGATGTCGCTTTTAACTGACAGGTTGTGTTGGAAGCACTCTCCCACTCCCTGCCCCCTGTACAGTGTTGTGTACGGATGTTTTTGTGTTTGCCTTTCTTTTGTTTTTAAATCCCTAGTATTTTCCAGCCATCCCCATTGTTTAGTTTTCTATTGTAAGTTGGAAACTTAGATTCTTAAACATAAAACGTGACAATTTTGATAAGACACCCAGTTGGTGCTACTTTCCCCCAGCCTTTTGTACATTTTCCTGCTGAAGTGGTAAGACTGAAACTAGGGTGTCTGAATGGAAGCACGTATGATCTCACATGCACAGTGGTGTAGGTTAGTAGATGGGACTCTAGCTGCTGATATTACTGTAATTTTCCAGACTATTAGGAAAGATTTCCATGGATCAAATTCCAGCCGGGGCACCTCATATTATTAAGAAGTGTTCTATCTATTACAAAATTGGTTTTGACAAGCAAATGGCTGGCTGTGCCAGATTGTACATGATCACAGTTCCCTTAAGAGTCGGTTTCAACACACAGCTCGAAAGTATTAACCATCCAGTGTACAGGTGATTCCAGTGTTATGCAGAGCAGACATACAACACATGCAGGATTAAATTTAGACTAACACGAATATCATGTGAAAGTGTTATCACAAACTCTGAGCTTTGTCATCATCAGATTCAGCAGCAGCACTCTGCCAGTCATTGTCGATGACAGTGCTGAAGCATTTGCACCACACATATGATGTGGAAATCACTCAGTATAAAGAAAGAACCAAGCTACAGATAATACCATGCTGAGTTTGATTTGAATTAAGCATCTCTTTTGAATGGAGCTCGGACGTGTCCCCAAATGCAGAAGAAAAGAGAGAGAAAAAAGGAAAAGACTGCTTGTGGCTGAGCTGGAAACAGATGTAGTTATTCACACTTGTTTCTGCCATTCAGTTTTACACTTTAATTCTCATGAGTTGATTGAATCTTAAGACATTGACGATTTAAAGAAAAAAAAGAAAAAAGAAATATGTTTCATGATTGATTTTTTTTGCCAGTTTTACTCTGTAACATTTTAAAAAAATTGTAATTTGAACTCGGCTTTATTCGACTAAATGTATTAATTTTGGCCCTGTCCGTATCCCTTTCAAGTGATCTTGTGTGGTAGTCTCAGCGCCAATTTATACATACATTTGAAAATGATCAACCCAATTTTTTAAAACCCATATCTGTGGACAAAAACAGCTTTCATCAATAACATTAAGGGGTATGTCATTCTCAGGGAGAGTGCATTGATGGCTGAAAACTGCATCCACTTACAAACAGCAGTAAATGCTAATGTTCAAAACCATTCATTACATTCGCAAAGGATCAAGGCCCAGTTAGCAAAGTCTAGTCACATGTCATGCGCAAGAAAACTGAGATAATGGGAAAAAACTGAGAATATGAATGGGAAGTATGCCATCATTGTGAGACATCCACCTTCCACTGCACCCTGTTGTCTGGTCCTGGACAGGGAGGTCATGGGGAGGTGACGCTTGTGGCAGTCGTGCCAACAGCACTCGATAACTTTGAGGAGAGGTGCTTGTTTTCTGGTGTAAGTGTTGGCTTGCTGCTGGACAACATCTTCTTTTTTGTTTTGTGTAAGATGCGGAAAACTGAGTTAAAGCATTTCTTCTTAAAAGCCTGGCCTGGGTTTTTCACTTAAGATCTGCTGTCAGTGCCTTAGTCTCACATGTGCAGAGGAAGGATGGATATCACCAATGACATATGTAAAGTTTCATGGAAGCCAGTAGATGTGATTTGCCAAATGAAGCTGAATCTAGTCATGGCAGATGTTATCAGGGCGAGCCTCCTGTTGCTCTTTTTTTTTTTTTTTATTTGAGCTCTGAACAATAGCACACTGCAGCAAAAAAAAAAAAACAACAAAAAAAAAAAAAAAAAAAAAACAAAAAAAAAAACCCAGAAAAGCAGAACTGGCTGAGCAGATTTCTGATGATGGGATTGAAGAGGAAAGAAGTGGGAGTGGGTGGGCGGAAGGTTGCTGATCCAGTGTTGTGTGGGAAGAAGAGTCAGACAAAAAAGAGATGTATACGGTAGTTAATAATGTTTGTTTTTTTTTTTCCATCATTCCAATATGATAAGATTCTTAAAGTATCAGCTTGTGTGGAATTTGCTCTATATTTACCAGGATGATTTTATGTCCTCATGTAGAGTTGCTAGAAAAGTGATATCTTCTTCTTTCCTTTCCTCTTTCTTTCTAGTTCTTTTCATCCATACTTTTATTCTTTCTCGTTCATACTTCCGTCTCTTCAGTCTTTCCTTTCTCTGGATTGTATTCTTTCTCCCCTTCTAATGATAGGACTTTGCTGTAGTTTTCAAGGATCAGAATTTAGCATTTTTCATATTTTCTTTTCAGTCTCAGTATGCGTTTGCCCTTAAAAAAAAGCGTACTGTATATATACACACACACACACACACACACACACACACACACACACACACACACACACACACACTGAATGCTCAAATAACCACACATCATGATTACATGCACACATGCACAACACACACACACACACACACACACACACACACACACACACACACACACACACACACACACACACACACACACACACACTGTCTCTTTCACTCTCTGTCTCTCCCTGTCTTTCAGTCTGTCTGCCTGTTTGTCTCTCAGAGAGAAAAAGCACAGAATCTAAAAGCAGTTAGAAAAAAAAAAGCACTTATGTCCTACCATTTCTAGTCACATCATCAATCCATTTTAGTTAGTCTTGAGCCTTTTTGAGCATATCTCCATCCATGTTACAAGTTTCCTATGCACATAGCCTCTTTTGGCTGTAACAAGGATTTAATTAAGCATTATTGAGGGCTGTCACAAGCTTCATTACTCATATTTTGTATTACACATTCCTTTTTGCTGTAGATTTGCATATTTTGACATTGACTATGGTTGATGATTCCAATCACATTCAGCATTTAAATTTACATTCAAAGTAGGTATTATTTTTATCAGTAGGTTTTCATGTTTTTGATGTAACTATTTAAGAGGGCATTCCTGTCACAGTCATCAGGTATATTCATTGTGTATTAGAGTGGAAAAAAAAAAAAGAAGAAAAATTTGTGATTTCTGCTGAGGCTTGCAACATATTGACTGAACATGTCTCGTATGTGTGTATGTCTTTTGTTTGGTTTAGTTCAACACTCTTTGAGTTGTATTGCTCTGTCCGACTGGCTAGCGCTTTAATTGTGATACTACATGAGGAGTATTGCTGTGTAGAGACTTCCCGAGTATTTCCCCCCTTAGACTGGTCAGTTAAGCTTAGTTATTGCATACCTGTCTAATGGTAAACATATCAGTATCTGCCCCTCAGCGCATCTGCCTGCAATATTGCCCCATTTTGCCTGAAGTTTTATCAGTCCTGCAACATCTTTTGTACAATACGTGCTGTGTAAATATTTGTTTATTGTCCTTCTGGGTGTCTGAATCTGCCCGTCTTTGAGTGTATTCAGTTATGGTTTAATTAATTAAGATAGCAAATCACATAAGGGCCATTAGTTCAGGTTGACTGATTTTATTGATAAGATTGATGTGCTTGAGAGATATTTGTCTGTAGGGAACTGCAAAAAGGAGAGTAGAAAAAATGGACAGATGAGCAGCTGTTATAATTTTTTTCATTTGCCCATGTTTACTGAAGACTTAAGAAGGTCCAGCGCAAATGATGGTCAATCCCCTTATGTTGGGTCAGTCAGTAATCAGCTGTGTGATGTTGAAGCAGTTTCTGTTCACTTCATGGACGTCTTGCTGGACGGTCTGATACTGGCGGCTGTTATCAGCAGGGCTGTAAACAGCATCATGGGACCTGATGGCGGTTCAGGTTGAACCGACTTTGTTCAGTCAAATGGCTGACTCCCTGACAAAGTGGGAGTTGTCACGTTAGAGGGATGGCGGGTGGGGGTGGCATAGCAGGTGGGTTCCAGCATATATTCAAGTCAGAGCAATGCACTACTGAAGACCACTAAGAGGATGCGCCGGTATTGCAGTGTCTCCTCTGGTGCATGAGCATATTATGCCCTGAAATCAGCAGTTCACTTTGTATCATCGGTTTTAAGATTTCAACTGAACAATGGAGTAATGGGGCTAAGAATTTTTTTTTTTTTTTTCTTTTTTTTTTTTTTTTTTTTTTTTTTTTTTTTATAGTTTCTGTCACTTGTGATATTTTTCTCTTAGCAGATAAAATTAAAATCTCTACAATAGCTGACATAAAGTTACTGTTCATGTCACATCTTGTGAATACTGGATTGCATCGTATAGTGCATTGTACATCGTTTAATCTTATGTTTCCACACTAGGTTTTATGTCTGTGAAATTTGGGTTGCTGTCCATAGAGACTATGTGTCACAATGATAAGGCACTACCAAACTAAGACCACAGAACTTTGTCTCTGGTTTGCACATGGTGCACACAGGATTTCAGTTGAGTGTCTTATCCAGGATACAAGCTCTCAGAACACCATTTAAGATCTAGTGGGAAAAAGGGATTTAGAAATGTGCGCCCTGTGTACCATATGAACCATGGACACAGGAGTTTTTAGCATTTATGCAAGTGTATTTCTTCAAGGACAGATTTATTCAGACGGAGGTCCTTATGCCCACACACACACACACACACACACACACACACACACACACACACACACACATACACACACACGGCACACACACACACACACACACACACACACACACACACACACACACACACACACACACACACACACACACACACACACACACACACACACACACACACACACACACACACACACACACACACACACACACACACATCTGTGTGTCAATCAATCTATGTAGAGAATATGTATAGATATATATGTATATATATATATATATATATATATATATATATATATATATATATATAGATAGATAGATAGATATATAGATATTTAATAGGGGGAGGGAGGGAGAGAGAGAGAGAGAGAGAGAGAGAGAGAGAGAGAAGAATTGAAGTGAAAAGACATTACAAGCAATCTAGAAAGGTCTTTAACAATATTTTGAGCATCTGCTACTTTTCAAGGGACAATAGAATAAACAAAAGAGTTTTACATCAGCATGATGTATGTATATATATATATGTGTGTGTGTGTGTGTATAATTTTTTTTTTCATTTATTTCGTTAACATTATTATGAATGCATTTTATGTCAAAATGAGAAACTGGAGCCTTTTCCTCTTTTTTTTTTTTTTTTTTTTTTTTAAACTAATACGCATGTTTTCAGATTTGGCAGCATGAGTAATGTGTATGTGTGTGTGCATGTTTGTATGATGGCAACATCATCCAGGAATCGTAGATTTGTGATGTTGGCACTTTTTTTTTTTCATTTAATTTTTTTTCTCCTCTCACAGATTTGGTAATATTGGATCATGATCTTGAAGATTTGTTAAATAGATTTATTCATGTGCATGCATGGGTTATCTGTGTGTTTAGTGGTATCATGCTTAGAGATTGCAGTTGCCTTTGGGTATTGCTCGATTGAAAGACAATGTAGAACTATCACTGTTAGAAAAGTGAGCGGTATGAATCCGTCACTCACCAGTCATGCTCTTTGTGATTGTTTTGTGTGTGTTGGTATGATGTTGCTACCGTCTGCATGTCCATGCTTATACAGTGTATTGTAATGCATGTTGGAGCATGGTTTGGTAGATCAGTGTCAAATCGGTTTGGAGACAAAGGCTTGAAAAAGTTTATCTATGAAAAAAAAAAATATGTGTGTGTGTGTTGTGTGTGCGCATGTGCGTGTGCCCGTGTGCCCGTGTGTGTGTGTGTGTGTGTGTGTGTGTGTGTGTGTGTGTGTGTGTGTGTGTGTGTGTGTGTGTGTGTGTGTGTGTGTGTGTGTGTGTGTGTGTAATAAGGTGGTAGTATTAGTGTTTGAACGCATAAATGTTTAGTTTAAGATGTGTTCTTTTTTTCTTTCAGATTCAAGGTGAATTTTACGAATTATGAATGGATATTGGAAGAAATAGGCGTATTTGAGAATGTGAATTGTTTCCTGTCTATAGCACTGAAATCAAGGAAACATTTTTGTAATCTTTAGACATTTTGTTACTTGTAAACTGCATCTTCAGACCTTAAAAGCCTGATAAGTTGCTTCATATAGATCTTAAAATAAGGGAGCAGTAGTGATGATATAGTTTAATAAGAGTATCAACAAAGTGAAAAGAAAAAAAATAATGAGAATTAAAAAAAAAAAAAATTGATATGTGACTCATGACAAAAAGGGTATGATTAGTCTGTATGGTGGTCTTTCACAGTAAGCTAAGAAAAGCACTGACGCAGTTGTTGTCAATTTTGTGATGTGCCAGGTTTAAATTCCCTGAACACTTTTGAGTCTCGTCATCTGTCAGCTGCTTGTCTTTGTTAGTCTTCTCATGTCAATGAAAAACAAGTTTCAATGGATGCTAAAGATGGTCTGAATGTATAGTCGGCAGATTTGTTTTTTATCCCTTACTAATTAAAGATTTACATCACAGTCTAAATTTGACACTTCATACCTTTTGAGATGATGGGTTACTCATACATTTATGGCACATAGTTTGTGCATTTGCTGTCTGTCTCTCCCAACAGGTTGAAACTTAAAAACACAAGCAGCATGCAATGACAATTTTATAAATCAGTAATACAGATGGTAGATAGAATTATCAGCAGAATGAATATGTGCTTATTGTTTGTATTTTGTCTGTGATTCCATGTTCAGTTTCCTTTAATGCATTCATTTATTGATTGATTGATTTTTTTTGTTGTTGTTGGTCTGACTCCTCAGAGCCAGGAAGACAAGACCCTGTTCTTCAAAGATGGCCAGAGAAGGATCGACTTTGTGTTTGCATACAAGCACCAGGACACGGTGGACGAAAAGAAGAAGACGAGGAGGGAGGTGTTTGAGAACAATTTGCGTAAGAGCGGGCTGTGCCTGAGCAGGAGACCGTGGAGGTGAGATGGTGAAGACACTCGCTGCAGGCTCATGGTTTTTTTTTTTTTTTTTTTTTTTCTGATGCTTGCTTGCATGTTGCTAGACGATTGGATAGATTGGAATCTTGTTTGATCGTACACTCTGTAGGTCGGTCAGCGTTTCATTGGTCAGGCTTCATAAAAGGATCCTGCTTTTAGAGAAGGTAGAATGTCACCTTGAAATAATGTTGTGTGCAGTTTGCTGGATCAGAAGAGAAGATATTTGTTCTGCGGAAAAATAGAGATTTGTATGCACATGAACAAAGTATCGGGCAAGTAAGCACTCACACATGCACAACACTTACACACACACACACACACACACACACACACACACACACACACACACACACACACATATGCACATCTACAGTAGCAGTTGTGCATCAATTTCATATAAGGCCAAGGATTCAAACACACACACACACACACACACACACACACACACACACACACACACACACACACTCTCAAAAAAATGGATCAAGTTTATAATTTGTCCGCATCTGCACTTCTGATGTATTTAGTCATAAACCTGCAAGTTCTCTCTCTCTCTCTCTCTCTCTCTCTCTCTCTCTCTCTCTCTCTCACACACTCACTCTCACACACCACACACACACACACACACACACACACACACACACACACACACACACACACAAGAAAAGAACAAGGGCAGCACGCTGATTCGGTTATAGTTGATATATATTGTACATATATCATGGAAAATAATTTACTGATTAACAACTTTTTATTACACCAAAGTTAAACCTAATAAGAATATCCAATCTTATGAGAGAGCTCTGGAGTGGATTCCACGCACATGAGTGTACTGGGCCCAGTGCTCTTGCAGGGACACAAAAAACTGAATGTGAAACAACTTCAGATGATCCTTGGCTCATTGTGTTGCTGCCGTGTGTTTTATACCATGTGAATTAAACAGAATGCGGTAGTGTCCAGCAGCCTTAGCTTGTTGTGTTCCTGGCGAAAATAGATCGTGAAGTGAACGGCTGATTTATAACCTTGCGTGTAATTTTGATGAATATAAAGATTGAGGCACTGATTTTGAATCAACAGTGAGTGCACACAAGAAAAAAAAAGGAAATAGGAAAGAAAAAAAAAAGAAATTGAAATATAGTGTGTAGAATGTAAGTGTGCAAATTCAAACTTCAAAATGCTTGTCTGTGTAAGATTTGGCACGACAGTGCTAGGTTATGTAGGTATGTCCCATTTTCCATCAGAGGTTGATATGAAAATGAGCCTTGTGAATTTCAGACTGGTAGTGTAGGGAAGAGAGATTATCTGACAGAAGTCAAATTTGTGTAAACAGTAAATCCCAGAGCACCAGTGGAAATGTATATTGTCAGGATAGTTTGGTTGGTTGGAGATTCGTATCATTTGCCTAGGAAAATCAGTGTCATCTGATTCTGAAGTCTGGTGTCAGTTGTTGTACACCTTATCAAACATAAATTGAGATTTATTAAGGGGAAGGGAGAGGTAGGGTGGTTTCTCATTTAAGTGTCAGTGCATTTGTTATTTCAGATTCTATGTAGAGGTTAGGTAGATTAACAAGAATGGCAGTGTCTTGGATATTGTATCAGTTGATTTCAGGATACTTTTTCTTTGAGATAAATTCACCTAAAATTTTGGTTGAGGGCTTTTTACTAATTAGAGAGTAGTATAGCTAGTTTGGTAGTCAGTATCCTCTCTGGATTAGAACACTGGCAATTAGAACAGTATTAGTTTTAGTTTGGTTTCTATTTTTTTTTTAATAAATGATTTAGTGGCCCCCCCCCCAAAAAAAAAAACAACAACAACCCCCCCCCCCCCCCCCCCCCCCCAACCCCACCACCAACAACAAAAAAAATAATAAAAAAAAAAAAAGCTCAGAGATGTGGTGATTTTGCAGTGAAAATAATGAAAATCTGGACCAGCCACCATAGAGCAATGGCCAGATCATGTTGCATATATGCATTTTTTTGTGTGTTTTTGTGTCTGTCCGTGACAGTGTCATTGTAATTTTGTATGTGTGAGATATGTGACATTTTCACAAGCATGTACTGCATGTTTGCACATGTGTGTACACATGGTTTTACACATATACTTACACACAACACACACACCACACACACACACACACACACACACACACACAACACAACACACACACACACACACACACACACACACACACACACACACACACACACACACACACACACACACACACACACATTTGATAGTGCATGCCCAGTGTGACTGCTAAAGTGTGTTTACCTCAAACTGAATGCTGCCCATGTTCACAAGATTTTGATGTGTAGTTATGCTGTGTGTGTGTGTGTGTGTGTGTGTGTGTGTGTGTGTGTGTGTGTGTGTGTGTATGTGTGTGTGTGTGAGTGAGTGAGTGAGTGAGAGAGAGAGAGAGAGAGAGAGAGAGAGAGAGAGAGAGAGTGTGTGTGTGTGTGTGTGTGTGTGTGTGTGTGTGTGTGTGTGTGTGTGTGCAGTCACCGTAATTGTGAAATTTTGCATACACTCTGACCAAGAAAAAAATTCATGTTTTGTCATATTTTTTTTTTCCTTCAGGCTACATTGATTGGAAAATGTATAAGTCCTCAGGTGTTGTGGGAAAAAAATGAAACAATTTTGCTGTTTAACATAGAAGAGTCGTGAGTGAGAGTGAACAATTGAGTAAGAGACAGAATGAGAGAGAAATGCATGTATATACAGTTGTGCACACATGGATGGTAATGGAAAGTAAGAGATAGATATTGCATGCATATTACTTGTTGTGTGTGCATGAATAGTAATGAATAGTGCAGAGGATTGGGTGGGGTGGGATGTGGAAGTGGGGGGGGGGGGGGGTATGTGTAGGGGGGGAGGGGTGTGTGGTAAAAATTCCTATGTTGATTAATGTTTTTTTTTCTTTAGTACAGAATATGTATAGGTAGTTTTTTTTTTTTTTGTATTGTAATGTCAGTATGTTCACATGTCGTAATATTTTGCATGGATTTTTTTATTTTTTTTTTTTTTCTTTTCTGGTCTGTCCCTCAAACAAAATCAATCTTGAGAGTAGGCGGTGAGTATGAAAATACTGATACCCACGTTTATGCTGTATTCCAAAGTAAACGTTGCTGGTGGGAATTTCAGCACCTGGACTCGTTGCTTACTTATGTTTATTAAAAAAAAAAAAAGGAAAAGTTTTTGTTGGCACTAGCTTCGCAACACCAAGGCGTTTTTGTTGATGTTTTTTCTGTTTTGTTTTGTTTTGGCTATTGTCTTTAATACTTGCATGAAATGTGTTAGTTGAGGTGGAATTTCATGTCACATGTTACTGGTTGCAGACCCTTGTTTCAGTAATATTTGCATGCACTCTCCCTTCCCTTTTTGATTTTTTTTTTGCCGAAAATGTGTTGCTTTTGTTGTTGCATTTCTTCATATTTGGTCGGTGAATGTAGATGTTTTGGTGTTGATGAGTGCATTGTTGTGTTGTGAGATTGGTTTTTTTTGCTCCTTGTCTTATCAGTTGTTTCACCATGGAATCTCATAGTTTCTTTTTAAAAAAAAAGTTTTTCCTTTTGTGTAGTTAGAATCATGGTGAAGAACAACAACACAGAAATCACAATGCTTTTGTTGTGTCTTTGCTGCGTAAATATTTTGTCTTGCCCATCTCTGGGAATATGTATACTAAGTCGTGTAGCTGTGCACATTTCTCTTTCTTGATCTTCACTCAGCGGAACTACTCTGCAGTAATTTGGGAAAGGTCGGCAAAATCTCTGCTGCATTGACTTTTCAGTGTGGAGGCGGTCATAGGATGCCAGAGTGAATCGTCCAACATCGATTTCTGTCCGTTTCAAATGGGATAGAACAACCATCTTCATGGTGATGCAGGATCTGGATCTGGATCTCTCCATGTGGGGAACTGTTGGTAGGGCAAGTCTCTGCAGTGGGATGATGACTTCATCATGGCTGATGAGATCCTGCAGAATGTGGGTGGAAGGGGAAGATGGAGGGTGGGATGGAGATGGGGGTTCTCTAATATCAAGACAAAAGGATGGATGGTCACCAGAGAATTTTCTGACCCTTTCCATAATTCATTCCATTGAAGAAGTTTTTTTTTTTTTCTGTCTGTTGTTGTTGACCTTTCCATTGTGATGAAGAGTTTGGTGTTGGCAGCTTCACAACTGCATCATATCATCAAGTTGGTTTCAGTTCAGTCTTAAACAGTTTTTTACCCCAAAAGGAGGGGCGATAATGATCAGTCCTGGAAGGTGGAACTTTGAAACGGATAGTATAGTGTTTGATCTGTCACTTGAGGATACTTCATGTCGTCTGATCATCAGAAACAAAGTCAACCAACACAAGCTAAACAACTGTTTGAAAATCATAATGAACTGTGCTCTGTTACAGAATTTACATCAGACCATAAGAGAGCTTCAGATTGTCGGTGCACAGCACCAATAGTTCAACATTCAAAAATGAGCCATAGTATTTTGACTAGATGGACCGGTTGGCAATGCATTGGTCATCTGATGTCAGACCCATTGAAATGATACACTGTCAGTGTGTGCAGTACAGATGGAGGGTTTAGATACAAACTGACCAGCTCTTTTCAGTGGAAACACATTCCATGTCATATTCAGTTGGATGTTGTCAGGTTAATAGTCAGCATTGACGTTTGAATGTCAAACGAAAAATGTTGCAAAAATTCAGACTGGGCCCCCATCGTTCTCAGATATGACCCCTTATTTTCACCAGCAGTGGGTCAGTTGGCTGATAATCCCTCAAAACAATCTGTGGGTCAGTTGACTGATAATCCCTCAAAACAGTCTGTGGGTCAGTTGACTGATAATCCCTCAAAACAGTCTGTGGGTCAGTTGACTGATAATCCCGCAAAACAGTCTGTGGGTCAGATGACTGATAATCCCTTAAAACAGTCTGTGGGTCAGATGACTGATAGTCCCTCAAAACCGTCTGTGGGTCAGTTGACTGATAATCCCTCAAAACAGTCTGTGGGTCAGTTGACTGATAATCCCTCAAAACAGTCTGTGGGTCAGATGACTGATAATCCCTTAAAACAGTCTGTGGGTCAGTTGACCGATAATCCCTCAAAACAGTCTGTGGGTCAGTTGACCGATAATCCCTCAAAACAGTCTGTGGGTCAGATGACTGATAATCCCTCAAAACCGTCTGTGGGTCAGTTGACTGATAATCCCTCAAAACAGTCTGTGGGTCAGATGACTGATAATCCCTCAAAACCGTCTGTGGGTCAGTTGACTGATAATCCCTCAACAGAGTCTGAAGGCTTAGGGTTGAGTTGATAGACCCCTGGACCACCCACTCTGCGTTCATCTAGGTTTTGAGTCTCTGCACCCCCTGATGGACAAGGGATGGGCCCAGACCTTTCTGATCTTTTAAGGTTCATCATTTATGTGCAACAGGTTTGCTAGTGCTAGTTCTTGAACAGCACACCCCAAACACCCACGTGATCAGATCGGCAGGGTGAAGATCCAGGACCGCATTCAACATACTATGGAAACAGGAATATGCTGAACGTGCACCAAGATGCTTAGAGAAGAAACGGGTTCAAAGGTCGCTTGAAAAAAACATCACACTGGAACAACACAAGCTGGTTGCTCAAGACTGAAGAGAGTGCCTGTTGTGACTTCAGCTTAGCCAACAATCAGTTGTGGGATATCATGAACATATGATATTTGGTGGCAGATAGGATAGAATGGTTGAAATGAGTGTGTCTGGGGCAACAAACTCCAGAAGTTCGCATGCATGAACTGAAATGAGGCAAATTAGACCAGTAAAAGAAAGGAGTGTGTAGTACTGTTGAGTTGTAATAATAGACTGTATAAGAATCAAAATTTTCTTGTGTATCTGTTTGCTTTCCTTTCTCAGACCACCAAGTTCATACATTATCACTGCATCTTCATGTGTTATTTTGTGTGTGTGTGTGTGTGTGTGTGTGTGTGTGTGTGTGTGTGTGTGTGTGTGTGTGTGTGTGTGTGTGTGTTTTTTTTTTTAAATGTAAGTGGTATTCCTTTATATTTTCTATCGTTCGTTTTCTAAAGACAGACATATGCTCATGTACAGACATATGTATGAACACACATACACATGCACTGGCATGTACACACCCACACTCACACAATTATGCATGCACACACACACACATACACACACAGATACACACACACAGATACACACACACACAGATACACACACACACACACACACACACACACACACACACACACACACACACACACACACACACACACACACACACACACACACACACTGTTTGTTCTACCGTTTTCCACTGTCTGAATCCTTCAAATCAAAGTGTTTTAGCGCTCGTTGTCACTTACGCTCACAGACCTCAAGTTGTTGGAATGTCTTGCTTTTTTTGTGTGCTGCAGTGAAAAAGAAGAGCTGGTATCCTAGGATTCCATGGCGTCACATCTCTCTCATGTGTTCATTCTCTCCCTTGGGTGGGTCTGTCCATCTGGTAGCAGTCTTTTGCCTTCTCTTGCATGCACGTTTTCACCTTTAATGCAGATGTTATGCCTTTTCTGAATAAACTCCTGCCTCCATACTTTTTTTTTTTTTTTTTAACCAATTATATAGTAAAGACATACAGCTAGTGAACACAGATTATTTGATATCTTGAAATGGCTATTGGATCACTACGCTTTTTAAACAATTTTTTTTATAAAGAACTGTTATCATTTTATACGAAAGATTTGTGTATAACTACAATCACAGTAGTGTTATAGTCTTTGAAGAGTTTAAAGAAAAGCAATACAAAGCAAAACCAAAAACCATGAACACACTAAAAACCAAACACAAAAGAAAGCAAAGACATTTTGGGGTTATCAATAATAACGTCCAGAAAGCACCAAGAAAGCATGCAAAGAGAGGGGCAAACAAAATCAGGTCCATGAGTACCAATGCTTAACATGACTCTTTTTACATTATGCACAGCCAAGAGGCACAGTCAGAGTTTCATAATAACAACAGCAGCAACAACAACAGCATCAACAACAAAAACCTAGTATGCAGCCAACCTCCACTGTTGACCATACAAAACTAAGGTTCACTTTGCAAAAATGACCTTGACCATACAAAAACATAAAAAAAAAAAAAAAAAAAAAAAGAAAAGAAAAAAAAAATTACGAGAGGAACAGCAATTCACTGACGACTAATTCCTGTTAGCAGTGCTGGCAGCCTGCAATGGTTTGAAGTTATGTGCCTTTGGTTTAGGGAGGACTACTTTAAAAAAAAAAAAAAAAAAATTTTCCTTTCCTTTTCTTTCTTTCTTTTTTTTTTTTTTTCTCTCTCTTTTTTTTTTTTTTTTGCTGTTGAATGCTCTTGATCTTGTTGAAGTTTTTTTTTTTTTTTTTTCTCTGCACCACATTGATTTGTTTACACACCAGGTTCAGCAGTGCGGTGGTCAGTATTCATTTAATTGGAGACTGTCTCACTGTGTTAGTCTGTTTGTTTGTTGTTTGTTTCGTTTTTTTTTTTGTTTTTGATTTCTTTGCCTGTCTGTTTGATGGTCTGTCTCTTTTCTGTACCTGTCTTACAGAACCCCTTTGTTGATCAAAATTTATTTACCACTGCCACATTATTTATCAGCGGATGCTGAATTAGACAGGCTTTTTACCACAATACTCTGGAATAAAACTAACAGCATGAAGCATGTACATGAAGCAACCACATTCATGATATTGATGTAACAGTATGTATGATATATAGTCCATCATATTCATAAAGCCGGGTGGAAGGAAAACAGTATGATAGTCATTTGTGTAAGTGGTGTGTGACTCTATATGTGTGCGTGTGTCTGTCTGTCTGTGAGTGTGTGTGTGTGTGTGTGTGTGTGTGTGTGTGTGTGTGTGAAAAATCTGTTCACAACGCTTAATCCTTATGTCTTAACTTCATGGTTTGCTGTTTGTGATGAAACTCTTGACATTGTTGTGTGCTAACAAGTTGAATAAGCACATTGTTGTCAAGTCATGTGAAAGTGTGCTTCAAATAATGTGCCATGTTAATTCTTGAGGGAAAAAATTAGAAAACAGTTGGCTCAGCTGGTGACCCTCTTGAACTTTTGAGGAAGATCCCCATTTTAAAAGTCATTCTTAAAATCATGAATGCAGTGAAAAGAAATTGTAGATATCAAAATTTTGCAAGAGCATGGTGGGTTTCTGGTTTTTATGACGTTTTTCAGCAGTTAAGGTTTATAAAGTACATTAATGTGTTTAAGTTTGCATGAAGAAAATCATGCAAGACGGTCAAGTTGTTATTGTATGATTTGCTCCAGATAAAGTCACATTATGGGTGTCCTGTAATATTTATTCATGATTACTAGGGTGGGTGTGTGTGTGTGTGTGTGTGTGTGTGTGTGTGTGTGTGTGTGTTTGTGCATGTGTGTGTGTGTGTGTGTGTGTACGTGCGTGCCTGTATGCATGTGAGAGTGCATGCATGCATGCTCAAATTAATATGACTTTAGTGTTTTCCAGTGATGGCAGTTGATCTTTGTATGTTCTTTTCCATTTTCTGAAGATTAAGTGTGAAGAGAAATTTGTTTGAAAGTGAATGTTATGTGATTTGTGAGGAATATTTGATTCATATAAAGATTCTGTTGTTGTCAGAACATTATACTCTGTGAGTGGTTTTCTTTGTGAGGCGTTTTTTGTGTCGTAAGAAATCAAATGAATATAGAGGGATATATTCACTCATTATGTTTCATCGTTTGTCTCAGCCTTAATATGTGAAAAACATAGTAGTATATTTAACCATTTGATGTGTCATCCTCTGTTACATCTCGCTGGTTACAGTATGACAAGGATGACAGCATCGTGTACGTCAAAGTCCACGCACCATGGAGCGTCCTGACAGCACAGGCGGAGATCATGAACATGAAGATGCCGCTTGCCGTAAGCTGTCGTGATCTTTGTCCATGACATCACTTTCGTTCATGCGTTATTTGCTGGTGCAACTTTCTGCCTCTCCCTTTCAAATTATGATTGACCATTGACTTTTCTACATTTGCTTCTCAACCTACAGTCATATAGCTTTTATTTTCCAACATGTGTTACTTGTTTGTTTTGGTTTTTTTTTTTTTTTTTTTTTTTTTTTTTTTTTGTCTGTCAGGGAGATTTTGTGAAAACTACAGAACCAACTTTTAGCTTTGTCAAAAGATGCAGTGGTGTCCCACAATGAACGCATTTGATTTTTTTGGTGTGGATCTGTGATTAGGATCCAGGTGATACGGTGGATCGGGGATCATTCAGCAGGATTATTAGAACATTTTTCATGCCCAGTGTTAACAAAATGTTGTGAAATTTTGGAATATGGCCCAAGGATGAGCTAGTGGGATTTCCGTGCAGAGCCATGGTGCTGATCAGGATGAAATGGCAGATCCAGATCTGTTCACATGACTGATGAAAAACTATTATTACACAAATTTTTTTCACTGAATGTGAAATATTGTGAAATAACTGTTTGGCATAGGTAATTGTCTGCCTAATGAAATATTTTCATAGCTTATCGAAACTTAGTTGCCGTACAACAGAGCTGCCAAGTGCTGCCTTTGTGGCACAACATGCTACAATTTCATTGACTGTACTACGCTGCTACGCTTTGTGACAAATGCTGTGTCAGAAATCAAATATTTAAAAGAAAGCAAATGCTTCATGGACTTTGTGCCAGCTTAAACAGAATCGCAACAAAATAGATCTTTAGACTGTTGACTTCATTTTTTTAAAAAAATCGTCAAGTTCAGTAAAGAGAGGAATAAAAAGTAGATGAAAAATTTTGCTGGGGGCAAGCATAATTTTTCTGCCTTATCAACTGGTTTTGTTGTCAGCCATTTTGATTTTTTGGTAGGTCAAGTCAGAAACATGTGATAACTAGCGAGGTGTCTTTCTTCTTCTTACTCTGCCATTATGTCCCATGTGAAGTGGAGTGCGACTGAAAGTGCTGTTGAGTCAGACTTGTGATATTGCCTGAGAGTGCTACGTGTGAATTTGGAATGCTACATTTTATGCTTTGACAGCCTTGGCAGCTTTGTGTGAGTGTTAAAATGTTGCCATTTTTTTTTTTGTTTTTTTTTTTTGTTTTGTTATTTGTTGTTCAAGTTTGTTTTTATAGGAAAATTTTTAACATATCCTGTTAAAAAATAAAAATACACAATGCATGGGGAGCAACTGCTTCAGTTTTTGTGAAATTAACTTCCCCAGTTGGTGACATAACGTTTTCACTCACAGTCATGAACAGATTCGAAGGGGAAAGATCCAAGATTTGTTTGAGTCTGGTGGAGGTCAGCACTTGCTAAAGTGCCATTCTAGTTATTGTTTTTAATTATCTTTGTTGCTTTAACCACCATCTGGTGGTTTTAGTTTATGTTAAACAGAATACTCTTGAACAACAAGGACATAACAAGAAGACTAAGCGCAGTATAGGATCTTTTATCTTGAGATGTAGATCTTTTGTCCTCATTCTCTCATTTTCTCTACTATATCTCTGTCTCTTGTCTGTCTGTCTCTGTCTTTATCTCTCTCTCTCTCTCTCTCTCTCTCTCTCTCTCTCTCTCTCTCTCTCTCTCAGTATTAATCACTTTTTTTATTCACTGTTTCAATGGATTTGTCAAGATGCTTCCCCCTTTTTTGGGGGTGGGGGGGGGGTATGGTGCCTTCATAGTAGTAAAATTCACACACACACACACACACTCTAACAAACACACACATATACGCACTCATTCCTTTAAAGTTTTAGATTCAATTTAGATTTATACAAAAGAGACTCTTTTGTTGTGTGAATATATGTTGAGTATATATGCATATTTATTATATATTTGATAATAATAATAATAATAATGTTGATTTATATAGCGCCTATTCTCTAAAAAAATAGGGCTCTAAGCGCTTTACATTACCAACAATGCACACACACACACACACACACGCACGCACGCGCGCGCGCGCGCTCACGCACGACCAAACACCCATGCTCTCAGACACCCGCACGCACGCACACACTCACATCAACACGGCCTGCGCACACAAGCAACACAACCACCAGGCGTGCACACAAAAAACCACTCAGACACTCGAAGGTGGATTAGGAAGTTGGGGGGGGGGGGGGGGGGGGGATTACGACTGAAGAAAGAAGTTAGTTTTGACGGCAGATTTGAAAGAAGAGGGTGAAGGTAGGTGTCTGACACTGATGGGAAGTGTATTCCAGACACAGCTGTCCTTGGAAGGAGAGAGAACGTTGACCAAAAGATTTTGTTCTGACAGAAGGAATGCGCAAGAGGCAACTGTCGGCAGAGGAAACGAAGTTGACGGGATGTGATGTAGATGTGGAGGATGTCGGAAAGATATTTTGGTCCAGTGCCAGAAACAGAAGAGAAACAGATAGAAGCCAGCTTGTAGTCAATTCGCCTCTGAATTGGAAGCCAGTGGAGGGACTGCAACAGAGGAGTGACATGTTTACGTTTAGACGCCTTACAAACAAGCCTGGCAGCGCTATTCTGAACCTTCTGCAGTTTATTGATTAGGTACTTTGGTGAGCCAGCCAAGAGACTGTTGCAGTAGTCCAGCCTTGAGAGATGGGAACAAACCAGAGTTTTTGTGGCTTCAATGGAAAGGAAGTGTCTGACTGAACTGATCTTACGTATTTCCAGATATGCTGCCTTGCAAACATTAGACACGTGGTGCTTGAAAGAAAGGGTGGAATCAAAAGTCACACCAAGGTCACACTGTAGGTTATTTGAATGCGCCATGGGCATCCATTCATTGACTCCTTCCTTCAGTGTGTCCCTTTAATTGATCAATATATTTTAGCAAAAATGAAAATCAAATCCAGAATCAACCTTTTTCTTGTCTCGTACATCTATTTTTGTTTTTAATATTGATATATATGTATTGGGGGTGAATCCAGGAGCATTCTTCATGCTGCTGTTATTGTAAATAACATTTATGAACATGTGTGCAAAGATGCAAATACATATATATATGTGTGTGTGTGTGTGTGTGTGTGTGTGTGTGTGTGTGTGTGTGTGTGTGTGTGTTGCTGCTGTTGTTGTTTTGAAGACCAGGGACTTGCTTAGCCAGAAATCTCGGTTATAAGTTGAAGCAAAGTGATTTCGTTGTTTCATGTAGTCGATGCACATGTATTTTGTTTTTCTGTAGGAAAACGACATGGTAGAGTCGATAGGAAGCTGCTGGGAAAAGTGTCCGTCCCCATTCGACTTTGATGCTGACATTCTGCCTCCTATCCCCGACTATTTCACCGCTGCCTTTTCACGGGAGAGGAGAACAACCAGTAAGTTTCAGTAACGGCTCAGTCGAGGGGGGGGGGGGGGGGGGGGTGGTTGGTAATATAGACTGAAGAGAAGTGTCTATATATGGCATTTACTTGGCGCATATATATTTATCTGTCTGTCTCTCTATCTATCTATCTATCTATCAGTCTATCTATCTATCTATCTATCTGTCTATCTGTCTATCTATCTATCTATCTATCTATCTATCTATCTATCTATCTATCTATCTATCTATCTGTATATGGAGGAATAAAAAAGAATTCAACCCAAGAACTGTGATTGAGGTCCAAATTTTTTTTTATCACTTTAATCATCAACTTGGTGCATGCACTTTCTCAAACAATCTAACAGGTATACTACTTTGTATATACATCTGAAGAATGATAATATAATGATGTGTACTTCTTTGAAATTTAAACTTGATACTTAAAAACACTGCAGGATACTTGCAAATGTAGGCAGTCAAAACTGCACATTTGCCTACTATATATGTTCATTTCATATACAGTGTACTTATTTTTTTTTTAACTTCATCCCTCTTAATAATAAATGTCTTGCATGTGTGTCTGTATGTGCATGTACATGCGCACATGTATGCTCACCGTCATGCATAGGTGCATACAGACAGACATACATACATGCATAGTTTCACAAACTCGCACCACACCGAACTACTATGCTGGATTTCAGACTGTCCTGCCTTGCTGTATAGAACACACTCAGAGTGTTGGGACTTGTGAGACATAAACACTTTACAGCAGACTTCATAAAAATCTTGTTCAGAGATGTCCCACCTGATGTGATATTTGAATTTCTGAAAGAGATCAAAATTTTTCATCTGATCTAACGTTTTACAGAAAGAAAGATTTTAAACGAAGTTTCCGATGTGTTTTTAGATGTATTTTAAAGGGTGGTGTGAATTTTTCTTTAAAGTTTTTTTTTTTTTTTTTTTTTAATGACTTGTGAGTTGACTACAACATGGTGACATCCCAGATATGGCCCTTCGCGGTCGGCTGTGCTATAAGCAAAATTACCTTACCTTACCCTACCTGACACTATTCCACACCACATTGGGTCACACCACACCATACCTCACCACATCACACCCCACCAGTTCATCAAGCATGCAGCGTAGCACAGCCACGGAACAGTGAGTAAACCAGGGAATGGTAAGAACCAAGGGGAGCGAGCGCCGTGACAGTCGTTAGCCTTCTGTGCCAAGTCGTGCTCTGTCCCCAGGGTGGGGGCGTTTCAAGACGATCACCGTGTAGGCAGGGCTCAGTGGTAAGACTGCTGCTGCCAAGTAACACAGACTCTTAACAGTCGTCACAGTGTCTGGAATTTTTTTTTTTTTTTTTTTTTTTTTTTTTTTCCCACATGGTTGTTTAAATATTTTTGCTGTGCCCACTTTCGCTGCTCACGTGCAAGCCTTGACCATCCCGAGGGGGAGAGATTTTGTCAATCTGTAAAAATTTCTTGTGTTTCTCTTTTGCCTGATTTCTGTTGTTTATTTGTAGGCGATTATAAGAGTTTTTTTTTTTTGGCCCGGGGGGGGGGGGGAGGAAGGGGGAGTAACGGGGTGGACTGGAGAGTGTGCAGGGCCTCATAAGTCAATTGATCTGATTGACAAAGCCGTTAATTTCAGAATACTGGTTCTTGCATGGCAAATGTTTGTTTAATTGGGAAAGGAACGAAACAGCTGTATTGCCTTAATTTTGGAAATAATTTGGATACTTCAATATACAGAATGATGGTAAAGTAGAGAACTCGACTGAGAACATGTAGAGTTGGATTTAGAAAGTGAACATGAAACTCGCTCTGTTTGGAGCTCTTGAAAGGTTTGCGTTTCTTGCTGTGCAACAAAAGAGAGTTTCTCAGTTAGCAAGCCAATTCCCATACCTCTCGAGAAAGATTTCTGCAAGATCACCCTTCATTAGGTAGGAGGAAGGGAGGTAAGGTTGTGAATTTTGGGACCTTCCTACCTCCCCCTCTGCCTTCCAGCTTTTTCAGCTTCCTACCAGGGTGGACTGTGTGCAGCAGTGAACATGAGGAAAAAAGCTAAAAACCACCACATCTGAAAGCAAAAAATGCCCCACCCCATGCCGAAGAAAAAAAAGAAGAAATAAAAGCGCCCACTCCCATACGAAAAAAGTTCATTTTGCAAAATGACGCTGTGGCATATTTCATACCTGAATGGCGGATGATGAAGTGGAAAATGATGTGGCAAAAGTGGGCGCAGTGAAAGTTGACCATCACCTAATTTCTGCCGTGGAGGAGAAATACACACTCTGGAGTTTCTGTGTCTTTCTCTGTCTGTCTTTCAGCCTTTACCCTGTCTCAATCTGTCTTTCTTCTGACTCTTGGACTTGAACCTTTTTTTTTCCCTAGACATATTTCGTCTGTCTGTCTCGCACCAACTCAAATGTTTGTCTGTAACTGGATAACTCTTTGGATTCTGTAATGCTCTTTCTTGAGCTTTGTTCTCTGCTGCACTCTGATTTTGCCATATTTTTCCTCTAATATCCACTCTCTGTCTCTGTCTGTGTCTGTCTGTCTGTCTGTCTGTCTCTGTCTGTCTGTCTGTCTCTCCCCCCCCCCCCCCCCCCCCATCTCTCCCTCTCCTGTCTCACTTCTTTCTCACTTCCCCAGTTATAATGTCTGTCTGACTTATCTTTCTAATTCTTTCTTTCTCACTGTCCTTGATTGTTGGACACAGTTGGACTTACCAACAGTTTAGTAAACCTGTAACAAAATTCTTTGAAGTTTAACCAAAGGTTTATTGGAACTGTTTGTGATGTGTGTGCGTGCACGTGTGTGTGTGTGTGTGTGTGTGTGTGTGTGTGTGTGTTTGTTTGTTTGTGTGTGTGTATGTGCGTGCATGTACATGCACATGTATGTGTGTGTGTACTAAGGTGCGAATACATGTTGGCGTGTGTGTGTGCGCACATAAAGCTGCTGTTTCATCTTCTCTTTCGTCAAGTGTATACATCATATTAATTTGATCGCAAAAAATGTTCATTTGGGCTTGCAAATAACTGACACATTGTTTTTCCTTGCCTCTTTTTTTTTCTCTCCATTCACCGCGGACATTTGCTTTTGCTGCTGACTCAAAAATGAATCCCCGCAGAGGAGTGTAAGACACATTTGAATGTCCGTCATGATGTCATTTAACCTCAGCCTGCATCCCTGGATGTTTGTGCCTGACTGTTGCATTTATCGCGCTATCCTGAGTTGCTGACCGGCATACCTTGTTGAAATCACGGGCTGTTTACCTTAAAAATCAAAGTGGGTGATGGAAGTGGGGGAGCGAAAGTGCTTGTTTGGAAGAGGCAGTATGTTGTGTGGCTCGACAAAAAAAAAAAAAGAAAAAAAAAACAAACATACAAATACTAAATTAGAAAGGGGAAGAGAGGAAAATACTTACGTGTTATTCAAATTAGATTTGATATTTATCCAAGTTATTTGAAAGTAGACAGAGAGAAATTTCAATTAAGAAACATTTGAACAAACATGGGACATAACATATGCATTAAGAACAGGGCAAACACAGGTAGCAGTTAAAGAGACTGAACTTCAAGTATCCGTTGCATTAAAGCCGCTCAAGGTGTACATCTCAAAATTTTAACTACCACATTCTTTTTACATCAAATGTACCGAACTACAAGATGAATTTTCAAACTTTCAACTACCACGTTCTTTTTTTACATCAAATGTACCAAACTACAAGATGAATTTTCAAACTTTCAACACCACGTTCTTTTTACATCAAATGTACCAAACTACAAGATGAATTTTCAAAAGATAAACAAGGGAGATGTTTTAAAAATATGTACCAAAAGGGGGAAAAGGGAAATATCGTGCATGTCTAGCTGGCCCCAGATCTTTCAAATCTAGTCGTGAATGCAAGTTTGACATGCATGTGTCTCTCTGTGTGTTACTGATGTATAGTATGTATAACACTGTGGTCACCTACCTGCACCGTAAAGGTTCTGCACATTGTCACCATATCAGGGTCACCCAAGTCATTGTCACCTATGTGTGAATTAGTTGAGTCACATCCGTTTTGTCTGTACCAGTGTCTGAGCCGCTGTTTGTCAATTCAGCAGCACTAATTACAGCATTGTCTGAATGGGAGAGTTTACCCAGGTAGTATACAGGATAATTCAGGGCTGTCACTTCCCAGCGAGTTTAAGGTTTTCAGCTGTTTGGAAAAATCAGAATCTGCAAAAACAAAAAAAAAAAACAAAACAAAACAATACAAGTGTTTTAAAAGAAAATAACAATCATAGGGAAAGGGGAAAAGTGGCATGGGAATCAGCGAAGACCTGGTCACAGTGTGCTTGTGCTAGTAAGATGGTGCTGATGTAAAAAAAAAAAAAAGAAAAAAAACTTGAATAAATCTGTTTGTGAGAGTGGGCAGTCACAATTCTGTCTATCCTTTTTGAAAGCAAAATGATATCACACTCTGACATTGTGCCTCAGCATGTGGCTGTAAAACTGAAAGACGTTGACTAAAACTGTTTGAACAAATAACCCTAGCTGGGGATGGACAACATGCTAAAACTGTTTGAACAAATAGTCATAGCTGGGGATGGACAACATGCAGATGGTGTACCACTGAATACTTAGATTGTTGTCAGATTGTACTGTTTTGACATGTAGATTGACAGATTCCAGTGCATATAGTTCAGTGCAATAGAGTTTTGCACAGAGAAATCTGTTGTGATGAGACAGCAGTACAATTCAGTGTAATGAAGTGCAGTATGGTGCAGAGCAGTGCAGGTCGGTGTGGTACACCCACAGCACAGCACAGCGCAGCACAGCACAGCACAGCAAATGGCGATACGTTACTAACTATTATGGTTCAGTATAGAACAGTACAATACATTGCAAAAAGTCATGTGTAATGTGACACGGTATAAGTTGCATTGCAGTGCAGTACTGTGCAATGTGTTGCAGTGATGCAGTACAACACATTGCAGGAAAATACAGTAGTACAGTGGGACAGTGTGCATTACGATACAAATAGGTTATGAACTGAAAGAAAAACGAATGAAGATTGGGTAAACAGGTCGTGATTACTAATTTGATTTTTAGTTTGGATCTCTCACTCCTTCATTCCTTCCCCTCCCTCCTCTTTCTCCACTCCTTCCCCTCCCCTTTTTTTCAACCAGTGTGTGTTCATTTTTTTTTTCTTTATCCAGAGATGTTTGAATCATTTACATACTGCAAATGCATATATTTACCTTAGGCATATATATATATATATATATATATATATATGCATGTGTGCATTTTAAAATGCGAGAATGTGAGTTCACATACAGGCGTGTTGTGCACAAGTGTATGCAAGTGTACACACATGTGCATGCGTGCATGTGTGGTGGTTTCATCATCATTTTCATTTTTGTGCATGTTAGTCATGATCAGTTGATGTCTTTTTTCCATTAAAATGAAAAAAAAAAAAAAAAAAAAAAAAAAAAAGAAATTACTCTCAGTGAATGTGTGTGTGTGTGTGTGTGTGTGTGCACGCACGCGTGCATGCTTGTGTGCATGCTTGTCTGCACATGTGTTCTTTCCTAACCTGTGTTTGTCATGCTGTCTGAAATAGGACTACTTTTTAAATATTTTTGTAAACCAAGTTTGTTTTTGCATAGATCTTGGCAGACATGTTTTGATCGAAATGTTTTTTTTTTTTTTTTTAAAAGTTGATGTGTTAAACAATATTTGAGATTTCACCTCTAGATTTCTGAAAAATTGAATGTTTAAAATGTTTAAAAGATCAGACATGTTGTGCAGAGAATATTGTAGTTTTGCTTAAATGAAGGGGTTTAGTCACATGTTAGTGTCAAAATGGCACACAGACCTTTACATTCATTCTTTCAGTTGCAACCACTTTCAAAAAGACATTTGAATATTCAGTAAAGGTAGTTTGGGAACTGTTTAGAGAGAATTTAGAGAGAAAAAGAGAGAGAGAGAGAGAGTGTCTTTGTGTGTAAAATGTGTGCGTGCACCTATGCCTATATGTGTGTGTGTGTGTGTGTGTTGTATTCTGTGCAACATTTCATGTAATCGAGCCTTTCATGTATCCACCTAAAAATGTTTTATTTATATGAATGTATGAATTAAGATGTTGTGTGAATATAATAAACCTAATCTTTTTATATGTTTGTGTTTTTTCTGAAATTTGGGTTGAAGTGTGTGTTTTTGTTTTGTTTACATTAGAATGCTTACTTCTTTTTAAAAAGAACATCCACATTTTTTATTTCTTTTACTCAGTCCTTTCAGCGAAACCTGACCTTTTTTTTTTCACACTGTTTGCATATTAGTATGGTTTGGGGATAAATTCGGTACTTTTCTTGGAAAAAAAGATGGTTCTGGTATTATTATCTCTCTTGGTCAGTTTTCAAAAATAGCCATTCTGAACCCTGAAGTTTCAGTTTTGACAGTGTGTATGTGCGAAGTATTGTTTGGTCTTGTTTGCTATGGATTTTTGGTGGTGATTAAGAGGACATACCCAAATGTTAGATTTTGTGTTCATGTGTGTGATTACATGAGCTGTTTTCAGAAAGCGGTTTAGGCTTGTAGGCAATCATCAGCCACACATGCGTATGTGTGCTCATGTGTACACATAAACACCGTGTGACAATCACACATATACATGTACACACAAAACACACAGAGAGAGCCACATTCTCTCTCTCTCTCTGTCTGTCTGTCTGTCTGCCTGCCTGTCTGTGCCAGTCTAGTAAAAATTTAAGACCAACCTGGGAAAATTTACACATACCACAAAGCACATGCGCACAATTTGTGTGTGTGCACACGCGTTTTTGTGTATAGATATGTAAAAGAGAGTTCTGTGTGTGAGAGAGTACACGTGTGTGAATTGGTTTGTGTGTGTGTGTGTGTATGTGTGTGAGAGAGAGAAAATAAGAACAACATATTCTGCAACAGTCTTTAGGAAATTAACTTCTGACTGAATGGTTTTACAGCAGTTCTGTCAATACGACAAATGAAAAACTCCATTTAAGTAAACTTTCGTCGAAACGGGTGCCTGATTTGATGTGATTATATATTATTTCATTTTCATTTCACTTTTGTTTTTTCTTCACACTTTTTTTTTTCTCTCTCTCTTTTTTTTTATGACATTTATGGCTTGCTGAATGTCACTGTGTGCATGAAATAGAAGTAGCTGTTTTAGAATAATGGCTCATGCTCTTTTTCTATCAATCATTTTTATCACATGATTGTTAGTGTATTTGGATTGTATGACAGCTGGGCCATTGGGCCATTTTTTTTTTTTGTAATGAAAGTGTGTATTTAATATAACTGGAGCAAGAGAGAGAGAGAGACAGAGAGAGAGACAGAGAGAGAATAAATGAGCAAGAGCAATGATTTACTCAAAGATCTTTATCCCATGTGAAAACGTGTGTGTGTGTGTGTGTGTGTGTGTGTGTGTGTGTGTGTGTGTGTTTTAGAGAGAGAGAGAGAGAGAGCCAGTGAGAGAGTTGATTATCCTGTTTGACAGTGAAAGCGTTTTTGAGAGAGAAAACATGCTGTTACTTGAGAAGGGACAGAGATAATGGAATTTTTTTGTTCTGTTTGCAATCAGTTTCATGCTTATTGTTTATGGATGTGTGTGTGTGTGTGTGTGTGTGTGTGTGTGTGTGTGTGTGTGTGTGTGTGTGTGTGTGTGTGTGTGCTGCTTGTTGCTAGCATTATGCATGTACATACTTGGGGAAGTAACTTGAGAGTGAGAGAATGAATTACATCTTACTGACTCATCATCTAAATGGACTAACTTCATACCATATTTTTTGAAAATTTCTGTTTCTCTTGTCTTTACAGACGTAAATTCTTTTTTGCCTTCTGTCTAGTTTGTTTCTAATTTCAGGATCATTGTAATGTGCGATTATCATTTTAAATAACGGATATGAACATCTGTACTGAAAGAAGTGTCCTCAGTTTATCCAAGACCTACCGCTGTTATTGGCTTGAAAGCGGACTGTTACTTATCTGTGAAAGGAAATCAGAAACAAGTTTATCATAAATTGTCAAAATTGTTCAGACTTACAGCTCAGTTATATGTGATAATAACAGAACTAAACTTTAATGTGGAACCAAAATATTAATGCGATCATAAACATAGTTTCAAATATGGCTGGGTTATTTCTCAAAATTATTTAATTTGATCATGAAGATAGCTTTATACATATAAGTTTGTAACTGGAAATGTTGATGTTATCATGAACACAGCTTTAACCATACAGGCCTGTGACCCAAAATATTGGTGTGATGTAAAACACAGCTTTTAATATGCAGCCTTATGATGCAAAACAATTGTGTGATTATGAGCATAGCTTTAAACACAAATTTTTATAACCAAAAATATTGATGCAATCATGGGCTTAGCTTTAAACATGCAGGGTTGACACTTGAAATGATCATGTAGTCATACATGACCTGACACTTGCAAACATGAAATGGCACAAAATTATGATATGATTAGGAACATACACTTGACCATGCAGGTAAGCAGTTTTGTTCATTTAGGTCATTTTTTTTTTTTTCTTTTGTTATGGAACTCGCACTTACTTTTGAAGATTTGCCTTACTGCTCGCACAGGCTTTTAGATAGACTTCTGATTTTTTTTTTTTTTTTCCCCTTTAAAGACCATATAGTCTTTTAGTAAACTGAAACTGATATACTGAATGGTGATTGTAGCAGCGTGGAAATGGGATCATTTTACAACTTGTGCTGAAATGGGGATTGGCAGGAGAGTAAGTTTTTGTTTTTGTCTATGAAATGTATGGCTGACTGATATTAGTTTATGATTAAGAATGAAAACACTTTGTTAGAACTAGACAGCGAGAAACTGTGCACAGTGTTTTTTTTGGCTTTGCTTGTAACCTGTTTAGCGGCTGCACTGTACACCTTTATTCTTGAGAAGAAGGGCATCTTTGTGCAAGTGTGCTGATTTTTGAAGTCCAGTCAGTCTTTGGATGGCTTTTGACAGTAGTTCACTGTGTCGTGGCTGCTGTGCACAGGTTCATCATTGAGAACAAGGACACCTTCTTCTCTACGGCCCAGCGCAGTCTGCTGGTGCACCAGCTCCTGCAACGCTGTGTGTTCGAGGAACATCAGGAGAAAGGGAAGAGCAAGTTTGGTGAGTCCTGAGCTTCACTTTGTTCCTCTGCCTTTGTGTCATCATTTGTTTGTTCATTCATTATTTGTTCTTGCCTTTCGTCCTTGCCTTTCGGCGTTGCTCCTTGATCCGTTCATTTTCACGTGTCCTGCCGCACACTTGTCACACTTCCACTGCAGAGGAGCTGTCAGTTGCAGGTGATCTGCCTACTGCGCCTGAACAGTCTTTCTTATAAAGTTGCCATTTTAACAGGGGGAAAAAAAGTGCACGCATACACATACGCACACATGCTCACGTGTACGCGCATACACACACACACACATGCGCACACTCTGAGGCATGCGCTGAACACAGATACTGGTACACACACATGTAGTCACACACAGAGATTAATATATTTGCATGTGTAACTGTGATACATGGTTGTAGGGAGAAGAACGACTCCTAGCATGGAGTTAGTAAGAGGCAACGGGCCGCTGAGGGCCCATGTTCAGCATGCATGTAGCACATTTGAATTAACTATGGCTGAAACCTGTTTATCTTTAACAAAATTCTGTAGGAACATTCCATTGCCGTAGGTTGACAGAAACATACTTTGAGGTATCATACTAAAGTAAAGGGGGAGCAGCCAGACTGTCACACAGAGAAACCTGTTTTGACAATGAAACAAGGGTAAGCCCCAAAGGTGTTTGAATGCCAAGTAATAATTCTTCACAAGTCATAGTTTTTTCTTTTCTTTTTTTTTTCTTTCCAGGAATCAAAAAGATGGTCAGCAATGGTTGCTATGATGCAGCGTATCCCTTGCATGAGGTAAACTTTGTTTCTTGGTGTTTTGATATGAATCTGTACATTTTTCTTTTTTCTTTTTTTTTTTCTTAAAGTGTCTGTAATATTCACATTCTGTCGTCTTTCTGTTCTCTTTTTGCCAGTCCAGGTCTGAGAGTAGTATTATTTCAACTGTGTTTTTCTTCCCTTTCATTTTGCTAGCTCATCAGCTCAGCGAAAGGAGCTCAGCTGCCCTTTCTCAAAGAAATATAAAGGGATATAACTGATATTCATCGCTTGCTGGACCATACACACACTAACCAGTTGAACCCCTCAGCCCCATATCTGAGTGGTTCCAGTTAATTCAGATATAAGTTTTCAAAAAACTCTCCATAGCTTTGCTTTTGTTTTGAGTACTGAATACTTGAGTCTTTATGAAGAGAAGTGAATTAACTGTTTTTAATTATAAAGAGAAGTGAAGGAGCTGCCTGTTGAACTATTTCAGTACTGTGCAATCTACCCATGATTGTTTTTTTTTAATGGGTTCAGAAGGTAAAGATTTATTGCCTCAGAATCACCAGTTCAGGAAGTTGATGCCTTGTTGTCAGTATCCAACAAAGTTGTGTAGACACGGGGTTTCTTTATATTGACAGTTTAGATTTTCTGGTATTTGAAGCACGTCTTCCGGGGTTTATAAACTCGTAGTTTCTCTCACTGCATCTTCACAAGCCTGAACTTTACTGAAGATGCTTGTGTGGTGACCGTCTGCCAGTTTAAAGTGCTTCATCTGCTAGGTGGGACAATGTTTAATGTGGAGAGATAGTCTTTGTTCTGTATGGGATCAACCATGTTCATGTTTTCCTTCTCTGCCTCCCATGTCAGTGTATGTCTAGGTAAAGTAATGTTGAAAAGGGATTGATGGCAAGTGTTTAGTAGAATTTATATGTGTATGGAAAATGGTTTGTTTGTTGTTGTCTGTTGTTGTATGCTTAGTTTTATGTTTTGTTTTCATGTGCATAAATGGCACAACACAAGCATGAGTGAATATGCACACATATGCAAAGACATACATACACACACAAGATTACCTTGTGCGTGCACATGCACACACACATGCAGGCATGCACTCATGCACACATCATGCGCACACAGGGAATGCATACACACACACACACACACACACACACATACACACACACACACACATATTTTGCACACACACACACACACACACACTCACTCACTCACACACACTCACACAAGCTTGTCGCTCAAAAAATGGCTTAACCTTACGGCTGTGCAGTACTGAAATCTGCAACAAGACGGGCCCTGGTGACACCGTCATGTGTCCACTATAGTACGTTCATTTGCTCAATGTTGCAGTTACAACACAAACCGGTGTTGTACTGACGGCCGCTGCCCCTACTGGTACCTGTGGAAAAGCTGTGTCTACTCCACCGTCACCTATCTCTTTGACAACGAAGCCACAGTGTTCTTTGCAGGCTTCATGGCCCTCTGGGGTGAGCGGTCCTTTTCCTGTCCAGGTTTCTGTGTGTGTGTGTCGGTGTCTTTGGTCTGTGGGTGTGTAACCATTAGTCTGCCTATTGGGACTTTTTTTTCCTTCTTCTTTGTGTTATTTGTATTCCTGTTCCTTGTCTTCTTTTTTTTGTGTGTATATTTTTTCCTTTCAGACATAATGGCTGTCAGCTTTTGTATTCCTGTTCCTATCTTTTTTGTGTGTATATTTTTTTCCTTTCAGACTTTGGATGATGGCTGTCAACAAAATCGTAGAAATCAGTGAACAAAGGAGAGAGTGGAGGAGTAGGTAGAGTGCAGACCTGTTTATGAGAATGAATTCAATGCATTTTATGTACAAGTTTATTAAAAATATGACAAATAGAGTAAAAGAAAAGAACGGAAAGCCAAAAATAAAGGAACAGAAAAAAAAAAACCTTTAGACTTAAGTTTTTCAGTGGTAAACATACTGGGGAGTGTGACCCTTGGTGGTGTTTTGGTCTGCCAGTTAAGGCGCTTTGATCAAAGAGAGACAATTCTTGCTAATGGCCGTGTGCAGAATCTTAGCTGGCAGGACATGCTTTTTTCACAACATGCCAAGACATACCAAACTCTGAGGACTACAACCCTGTAGGGTGACAAAAGTGGCGAGAAAGCAGGAATATGTCCCAACGTATGCCAGTTAACCAGATAAGTGTTTTTGAAGGACATGTTACTCACTGCAGTTACTACAAGATCAGTCGCCTCATCCTCCACTACATGATGATCGAGGAAATTGAAATCCCACCCCCACCATATCTCTCCTCCCACCTCCTTGCTTCTACAAGAATTTGGAAACTGCCCCCACTGCCCCCCTCCCCAAACTCCTTAACCTTCATTCCCACTTTTTACAAAAAGGTTGGAAGAGCTTGTATATCCGCTTTATTGAACAATACACTCATTTTCATGGAAAGTACATCAGCAGCATTTTTATGGAAGCAGGTCTGAAGATGGGGCAGAAAGCAAAAGGCACGAAATTTGGGCAAAAATGATATACTGTGCAGTTAGCAAATGACTAGCAATGAATATGATGTCATATTCAAGTAACAAGCTCTTCTGGTTTAAATGAAACGAAAGCTGAAGGAACAGAAAACATCCAATAGATTTGGTCTCCATTACTTTTAATACTCACTTAATCTCTGTCTTTTGCTGTCTGTTTCTTTTTCTGTATGTCTGTCTTTCTCTCCTTCTCATGCACCTGTATACTCAATGTGTCCTTTCTTGCATTTTGCTTTTTCTTAGTCTTCTCTTGTGTTTTAGTTTCATTCTTTCTTGCTTATTATATCTCATGGTTTCTGTGACATGAATCCATTTCATTCACTACTGTTTTTGTCTTCTCACTTCGTTCTCTTTCTCTGCCTCTGAGAATGGGGATTGGGCTTGGATGGGGTACTCTGACCTTCCTCCCTTGTTTGATCTGTGTTGCTTTTACCTCCTCTTTGCCATGTTCTGTCTTGCTGCACAGTTGTAATTTTTTTTTTTTTCTCTCTGTCTTTTGATGTTGTATTTTACTGTGGCTCAAAGAATGAATGTAATGAATATTGAAAAAAAAATATGAAGGGAAAAAAGCTAGGTCTTGACTGGTAATTGTTCTTGTGGGGTGTGTGATTGTGGCATTTTGTTGGTTTGCTGTATCGAGTGTTTTGACTGACGGGCAGTGACTTGCTAAATCTTGTGTACACAATTGTGTCTTATTTGACTCTGTCATGCTGACTTGCCAAAAGGTAGTGGTAGGGATAGGCTCTGGCCTCAGGGGGGAAAAAACTTGAAGCAGGAATTTCTCCTAAATTTTCCGAGTGAGTTATGCATTAAAGAATTTTTTTTTGTCTGGTAAATGAACTCTTACTGCAGCTGCTGTAAGATCGACTTCATTATCAGCCATTTTGGCAAATGTGACATCGCCCATCAGTGGGTCAAAAGTACAACAATTGTTTTTAGAATAATGCTGTCGTTTTCATGAAAAAGTAAACCAGCTGCATTTTAGGGTAAACTTGTCTGGTGAATGATAACACTCATGATTTGTACTTGAATTGGTTTCATGAGGAGATAATGCATTCTGAGGAGTGCACTGATGTTTTCAGAGTTTCATGAGGAGGTAATGCATTCTTGTGACTGATGTTTTCAGAGTTTCATGAGGAGGTAATGCATTCTTGTGACTGATGGTTTCAGCTGAATTCTTCATTGAGAGTGTGGGAGAATTCTTGAACTGGATGCTGAAATAGAGATATGACTGGGACGTGGCCGACTTTGATGAGGAGAGCATTCTTGTGACTATTGTTGGTTGTGATGTGTGAAATAGAATATGACTTGGCCCTGTCTATGATGGGGTTTGTGTTTGTTGTTGATGGGGTTGACCAGGGGTACCAGGGGTACGCCTGGGCTCTTTCAGTATAATTTGTATTCCTACCAGGTGTAAAATCGATGCTGGACATTTCTCCCATTTCTGTTACTCACCTTTATGCTGCCTTTTTATGTTTCGTTTACTTTCAACTGCTCTGTGTGTGTGTGTGTGTGTGTGTGTGTGTGTGTGTGTGTGTGTGTGTGTACTAAAGAAGAAGATGAATAATGTGCAAGTCATCCACTGTCTTTGCAGGAAAACGTGCGTCCTGAGTTTGAAGCATCTGTGAAGAAGCGGCGGACAAACCCCATCAACAAGGTACATGTTCTACCCCAGCTTTTGCCTTTCAACAGTGTTACGCACCTCTTGTGATACATCTCGAGCTGGTAGCTGAAACATGTCTCTTTCAATACATCTCAACTAATAGCTGAAACACATCTGTGTAGAAAGCATGTCACGTTGGTAGCTAAAAATTTCATTTGTAGTTTTTTATTTGAAAAAAAAAAGAAGGTGAAAAAGACACAAAAAAGTGTATGCTAAATTATCTTGATTAGATTATCTTGATTATAATGAAAATTCTTACAGATGAGAATGTTTGCTTTTTTTTTTTTTTTAAGTTTTTTTTTTTTCTTAAAGCTTCTTGGTTTTGTATTACAGGGGCAGGTGCTATTTAATAAATACGATTTGTGACAATTTAGTGTTTTGCTGTCATGTCTTTAATGAAAAAAAACTAAATGGACAGGTTCATGGAAGATTTCCATTTATACTTTGTGATTTGATTTGTTCCAGTTGATGATATGTCTGTGCTTTTGTTTGTGTTTGTTTGCTGTCTTTTGTTCTGCGTTTGTTTGCTGTCTTTCCTTGAAATCATAAATACTATTATTACATATGCTTGAGAGCCTCGGTACGCATGTGGGCCCCATGTTTTATTCACAGACTTAAGGTAATTTCTTTGGCAGTAAAGTGCTCTAGCGTGTAAGCCATGCCAGCTGAACTGAAAAAAAAGGAAAAACCAACACAAGCTGTAACTGGTTACTTAGAAGCAAGAAAAGAGCAAGCAGATCTGATGAATCAAGATAGTGGCACAATGTAATGTAAACTGAGGAGCATAAGTTACAGTTACGCTGCATGTTTCAGCAGTCTGAATCTCTGAAACCAGTGATGATTCAGGGTCATTCGGATGTGAAGTTGTCCAGGGTAAGAGCTAAAATGAGTTTGATCAGACTGTTGCTTATTAATAAGAGAACAAATCGGTCTTAACCAACTAGACAGTGAGATTTTATCATGCACTGACAGCAGCAGAACAAAGAACATAGAAAAATCCGTGAAATTTTGAATATCAGTTCTCATTGTCAGAAAACTATATAAACAGGCCCCTAATGGTGTAGTAACTGATGTGGTAAGAGATAAGAAAAACTAAACATCAGCTCACTGCCCAGGAAACATGGTAGCATAAATATGAAAGCTTATATAAATTAAAGCTGTCAGATTTTCTTGCAAAATGAGGCAACTGCAGGCAGAAATCTAAACAAATTTGAAAAATTATTCATAAAGCTCGGGCAAAAAATGTAGACAAACAAATCACAAGACAAATCACGATGGGTTTCAACTTCGACCTCTTAGTGTTCTTCAGGCAAGAGACGCAACATTCAGGACAATGAAAATGAACGAGCAATCACATGTCTTCATCCAATATGTTCATTTTTGTTGTCCTGAGTGTTGTGCATCTTGCCTGAAGAAGACCTGGGAGGTCGAAACACGCGTCGTGTTTTGTCTTGTGATTCGTTTGTCTACACTTTTTGGTGGAGGTTTACAATAATTTTTCAAATTTGTCAGATTTTTAGTAGAGTCCTGATCAGTGAATACTTGCGTTCTATTTCATGAAATATGCAGCAAGCAAATATAAAATGTGTAGAGAGGGGGTTTAAAAGGAAGCACTGCATTATGGAATTTGTGTTGATGAACTGTAAAAGAAAAGAACAAGAACAACGACACTGTTTTTCTTGCCCTGTATTCCCATTACTATGGGTAGGTGTCCAATTTCATCAGAAGCCGATTCTACAAGGTGATTGATTTCCTTGTGGTTTGTTTCATGTCCTCTGTCACCTGCTGATGACTCTTCTTGTTTCGTGACCCAATGTGAGAACTCGGGTTTTGTCATGGGTACTCCCTCTCTGCACCAGCATCAGTTTCTGTGACTGAGGATTCCTCACATATGTGGTGTTGAAGTGATCTCTGTGCTGTTTTCACACCAGCTTCCCGACTTGTTTGTCCTCATTCTTTTTTATTATTTTTTTTTTTCTTTATCCACCAAAAATTATTCGTTTCAGCTGGGTGTGGATAAAGTTGGGCAGGGGGGGGGGGGGGTGGGGTGGGGGGGGCACTGTTTGAGAACTAGGTGGAAAGAGAGGAAAGGAGAAGAAAAAAGAAAGCAGGCTTTGTTCTGTCCATCAGATTACATATTCGTCCCTTGACCGTTCATTATAGGGGTAACTTGACAGATATACATCAAGGCAGAGATCATGTTTTGGGAGATAGAGAACTCCGATAAGAGCATAACCAAAATACTGAAGACAGGAACATCGGTTATTTCTCATTGTTTGAGTGTGTTGATAAGAGCATAGCCATATATATATATATATATATATATATATATATATATATATATATATATGTATATGACAGTGTTTAGTAGGTTTTTTTAAATGTTATGATTCGTGGTGGGTAATTGCAAATGTTATGGTGGTTTGTAGGTATTTCCTAGTATTTCGGTGGTTGTTAGGTATTTCAAAGTGTGATGGCACTTTGTAGGTATTTGTAAGTATTTTTGTATTTGGTAAAGGGTATGGTGATTGGATGGTATTCCTCATACATTGGTACATGGAAGGTGTTTCCAAATACTATGATGTTTAGTAGTTATAACCTATCGTAGTGTTTTGATGCTTAGTAGATAAATCCAAGTATTTATTATGATGTTGGAAAGTTTGTCCAACTATCATGGTGGTTTGTTGGTTATGTCCAAGTATTCTCTGGTGATTTGTAAGCACTTCCAAGTATTATTATAGTGGTTGGTAGGTATTATCAAGTATGAAAGTGGCTTTTAGGGTTCCCAAGTATTTTGGTGCCTGGCAGGGGTTTTCAAGTATTGCAGAGGTTTGTAGGTGTTTCCAAGTATTATGGTGTTCACTGGGTGTTTGTCTCTTTTTTCATATAGTTCAGGATCTTTATTGTGTGTTCCTCCTCTTTCATATGCGATACATACATAACGTCTCTGACAGTCTCAGTTGTGTGGAGCTGGGTGAATGGAAATACCCGGTTCCGTATGTTCATATGGTTCTGAATCGGAAGCCTGAGATGGAGACCTACCCACCTGGCTGTTGCACCTGTCTGCGTGCTGTGTATGATTTGTATGTTACACTCATAATTCTGTGTCACTTACACTTTCACCCGTTTTGTTTCACAGGGCTGTTTGTACTGCACAGTTGCAGATGTTACGAGTATAGGAGCATTGTGTTCACTTTGTTGTGTGGATGCTCTGTCAAAATAATGTCAGAATGCACATAGGCAGTGTGCATACGTATACAGCTCACAAAGCATTGAATTGCCACATTTTGCCTTCCAAAGATTCAAGGTGATGTTTTATAACTCCTGTTACCGCCGCTTAAAGGATTCCAGCACATTCCTACAGAAGAAAGCAGCTCCAACACAATCAGCAAACACCAGTACATACACACACACACACACACACACACACACACACACACACACACACACATGCACACACACACACACACACACACACACACACACACACACACACACACACACACATGCACACACACACAGTGCCAGAATCCTCCTTAGTTTTCTGTTTAACTGACAAAAGCCCAAGTATATTCTGAGTTTCATGCTGGAACATGTTTTGTCTTGTTTGTGTTCTGTGTGTCTGTTTGATTTTTTATCGTTGGTGTTGTTGATATTTTCATTGACAGTTCATGCTGTAAACTGAAAGTTATGCTTGCACTTTTTGTTGTGAAACTCAAACACTCATTGTAGCCAGCTTGAGAACTGGCCGTAACAGATCTACCAGAAACAAATAACTTATGGTTAAAAAGTTATTTGCCTTAACATTTTCATTTCATATTTTTTGCATTGGAAATCAGAATTGATTTGAATGTTTTCAGTGTTTGGGGAACCGAGTGTACATCTCTAAGCAGGACACGTTGTAAGGGGAATGATCTTGTGATGAGGCGGATGTTGCTGTTTGATTCCTTGTCGATGTTTAGTTGTTTTTTTTTTTTTCCAGCCCCCTTCTTGTGGCTTTTAGTTCTGACTATGGATGCACAGGACCACACCCATTTCGCAGAGTGATTTTGGCTTTTGCTTGTTTCCACACTGACTGGCTTTCACATTTTAATGCACTTAGCAACATTAGTCAGACATGACACTCTCCAGATTTTAGCCTGAATTCAGGGTTTTTTTAAAAAAAAAAAAGTTTTCAGGTTCATTCTTGAGATTTGCATAAAACTGCCAAGAAAATCTGGAAGGGTACGTTTGAATAAGACGGTCGGGTTAAGATCACAGACCAGCCCAGTGTTATATTTCATTTCAGCTTGTCAAAGCAAAAATCTGGAGACCCAAAACATTTTTTTAGTTAAAATCTGAGGAAGGAAGAGCTGGTAAGGGACACTTTGAAGACTGCAGGCATCAAGCATTGGTGGAACGCAGGATCGCGCAGAACATACTGTGAAACTCGTAAGACTTTGCAAGTCTGGAGGAAAAAAAGATTTAGCTTCAGGGGTCTTCGCCTCCTGATCCCTTGAGTTGAGGCCATTTTCTTCAGAGCCTACCTGGAGATACGATGCAGATGCCTGAATCTTCTTAAAATTTTCAGGCTTCTTCTACCTGCTCAGGTCTCTTGTTTGGTTAGTTGTCTGTACATTTTTAACTGCAGCCAATTGTAAGTTGGTTGTCACTGCCACTTTTGTTTTTGTTGACAATTTGGGGTGTGATTGTAATTGACAATTTTGTATTTAAAAAAAGAAGAAAAAAAAAAGAACGATAAGTCCTGACACAGACATTAGTGCTTTAGTTAAACATACTTTTTTTTTTTTTTACTATAACTAAAACGATGACAACTGCAGAGTTTTTTGCCTCCAGATTATCAACGTTTTGACAGTAACCACCTGTGGCACAGCAGTAAACATTGACTAGAGATTGTAGAAGAGATTTTTAAATGTATTGACTAGAGATTGAGTAGAAAGATATTTTTAAATGTATGAAGCGAGGTTTGGTAAACTTCATACTCAAGGCTATTAACCCTTTTCCCTCTACATTTGTGCATGCTGATGGTGGTGACAGTTGATGATAACTGAAACTGTGGCTGTAAACTGACTTTGAAATGTTTGGCGTTTTTACTAACTGGCCACAGGAGTTAAATCACTGCCACGTAATTTCATCGAGTTTACTTACTTCAGTGTTTAACATGCATTCAGTCTTGATGTAGCCTTTGTGATGGGCTGGGCAACAAACACCACCACTTGAGTTGTGACCTTACTGTGACTGAGAATAGTTGGGCTGCAGCTGAGACTGTTGTTTTGACCACAGCAGTAGATTGTGTATTGATTTATCCAGCGTGACATTTGAAATCTAACCAAAGGCATTTTTTGGGGTGTGATTGGATGGTTGATGGTTGAACTATAATTGCATTGTGTGTTGGTATAATAACAAGGTCCTGTGAGTAGAAAATGACTGTGACATTTTAGTAAACACAACAGCAAAAGTTCAGCTGTAACTGATGTTCACTATTCCTCTTTGTGTGTGCGCATTGTTTTTAATCAGCACTTGAGACTAAAGGCAGAGCATGTGGAAATGTCATAGATGAGTGTGTGACTGCGAGCATTTTTGATGGAGGGTGCCACCAGTGACCATTCACTTCATGCAGGTTCAGTTTGGGGCTGCTGCAGGAAGGAAATCACACCACACTTGGCATTTTGTCTTTTGCACCATCCTCATGTCTCTTCATCCTGTGTTAGAGAGTTGGTCTTTGAATGAATGTATGTGTGTGTGTGTGTGCCTGTTTGTGAGAGTTTTCATGGCTGCGGATCTGTTGGGTCTCTGAGGTCTCAGAAAGTCAGGTTTGGTCATGTCTCTCTGTGTCTGACTGTGGTATTTTCAGCTGCCACTCATTCCCCCATTGTTCTGTCCCCCTTCTCTCTGATCCCCACTTTTCATCCAGTTTCACTGAGAGATCTTGGAAGATGAATTTTGCCATGCTGCATGTTGGTCTGTTTCGTGAAGTGACGTCACAGCATGCTGTTGTGAGTGGAGTTTCCAGTGTAATGTCTGTGGAGATGGCTCTTCAGTTGATTATGCTGTGGTTTTGTCCCCTCTGCCTGTTTTTTTTTTGTTTCTTTTTTTTTTTTTTTTTGGTAAATGTGGAGGGTGGCAGTGATCTTTGTATTTCTCTGTTTCTGTCTGTCTCTGTCTCTCTTTGTGTGTGTATGTTTGTTTTTATTTTCTCTGATTACCACACCTTCCTCAAAAATCCATTTTTATTTTCGAACAATCTGATCGCCACACCTTCCCCAAAGTGCCATTTTTTTTTTTAAACAATCTGATCACCACACCTTCCTCAAAGCGCCATTTTTTTATTTTGATTTTTTTACAACGGTCTGGTCACATTGAAAACATGCTGAATTGATATTATAGAATTG
>JADBJO010001204.1:30000-65000 GCA_016801955.1 Conus betulinus | reverse complement strand
GGGGGGGGGGGGGGATGATGAGGGATGATGAGGCATGTTTGCTGTTCGGTTTGTCTTTCAACTAAAAGGTAAGACAGTGGAGTTGAATGTGTGTGTGGGGATTTATTTATCAGAGGGCTAGCTTGAAGTATGTTTAAAAACCACATATAAATCTTGAATACAGAATCTTTTGTGTGTGTTAAGGAAAAAAATCTGGGTTTCAAATGCGAAAGCAAATCAATTCCTAAGTCTAAAAGAGGTCACTATAAATCATTGTTCATTACCTGAAATTCAAAGGGTATGAAGTAGGTCAGGGGGTTTCAGTATAGCCGCAGATCAGAGTCAGTAAAGACCTACCAGTAAAAACCTTCAAAAAAAAAAAGGACTCGCTTTAAGAAACCTTCCAGGTAAATGCCAGCTTTAAAGACCTTCCAAACAGAGACACCTCCCAGGAAAGTCTTGCCAGCTAAGGACTCGTCCCACTGAACACCTCCCAGATGAAGACACCTGGCTGTCAAGGCATTCCAGAATAAGACACTACCCACAAAACACCTGCCAGAAGGAAACCCCCCTCCAGTAAAGACCATTCCAATAAAGGACAACTCTCTGAGACACCTACTTGTTAAGAATTAAGACACGTCCCAGTAAAGACCATTCCAATAAAGGACACCTCTCTGAGACACCAACTTGTAAGGATGTAAATAAAGACATGTCGCAGTAAAGACCATTCCAATAAGGACACCTCTCTGAGACACCTGCATGTAAGGACATAAATAAAGACACATCCCCTTAAAGACCATCCAGATCAGGACACCTTCCTGTGGAAAACCTCCAAATAAAGACACGTCTCAATGAAAGACTGTCCAAATTAAAAACTCATCCAGCTCAAAAGCTTTCCCAAGAAAGGGTTCTCACTATAAAGGCCTTCCAGAATAGAGACACTACCCACCCAAGAGACTCTACCCACCCAAGACTTTCCATATAGAGACTTCCCAGTAGAGACCACTCAAGTAAAGACACATCCTTGAGGTACTTACCTGTCAAGACCTAAGAGAAGGCACCTCCAGTAAAGAAGGCACCCCAGTACCTAAATGAAGGCACCTCCCAGTCCAAATACAGACAGCTCCTTCCAGCTGTGGTTGCGGAGTGGCATTGTGGACTCCCGGCTGGAGGTTGTGGGTTTGGTTCCCATTAGAGTCGTTTGTTTGTGGGATTTTTCATTCCCCAGCCAGCGCCTACCCAGAACAGAATTGAATTACCTGTGGACTTAACTGGGAAGATCAGGCCACAAAGTCTAGTTTCATCCACTGAGTGTAGCTCGAAATTCCTGTTCATCTCTGAAGGTGTCTGTATCTGTAGGACCTGGTTGATGGTGAAATATATAGTGACAGTCTTGGACCAGAATGGAAATGTGTAACATCATCATCGTCCTTGCCCTCATTCATCAGCGCAAAAATAGTCTCAAATTCCGTGGCTCTTCCTGCCCTGCTTATGGTGACCTCAAGGTTGATCTCTTCACCTCTGTACCTTTGGCAAAGTCTGTATTGATGCCATCAGTGTGGACAAGCTCACGGGGACTGTCCTTGGATGGATATGGTAGCACCCTCTGGAGGGAGAGCTCAGCCATGCCGGCTTCATGATAAGGCAATGATTGTCATCAGTAGGGCTTGGCTTGATAGGCAGTGCTTGGCTTTTGTTGGATCAAAACAGGTACCGCTGAACAACACTGAAACGACTTGACAGCAGTGCAGTGTCTTCTCGGTACGTTGCCTCACAACTACTCATGACAACTTGACTTTGACTGATTCCTGTGGATTGCATCACAGGGCTGTAAGAGGACCAGCCAGACTGTGGACGTGGACAGGGAGCCAGAGGGAGTGGCATGGGTGAAGTAGCACGGGCGACGAGAAAGAAAAAAAGAAAAGAAAATCATCTCCCAGTTAAGATTCTCAAAATGAAATCTTCCTTTTTGTTTCTCTTGAGTATTTTCCTCATCAACTGCAGTAGATGTACTACTCAGCTTTCGCCATGTGAAGTTCTTATTTTTGAGGATTTTTTGGGAGGTCATTTTTTTATCCATTTTTTATGATTTTGAAACATTCATTATACAGGTTTCATAGATCATTTTGATATTGACATTTAATATTTATAAAGGCAAACTTCTCAGTGAGTGAGACTGTATTGTCATTCAGAAAATGTCCTAGTCGCTTACCAGTTTATTGAAAACTTTGTGGATAGCAAATGAGGGTTTGGTCACAATGATTGTGAACCTGGTTTCACTGAAAAAAAAAAAAAAAAAAAAAAAAAAAGTCTTTGAAAAAGTTTCAGACTGCACCCAAACTTTCCCAGAAAAGTCAGGGAAATTTGTGAGTCAGGTCTCTTTTCTAAGTAACTGACAGAAAGATGAAGAAAAGAAACTTTTTTTTTTCAATTGAGAATGAAACATCAATCAGTTGAAAAAAAGTGGAAAAAATATATTCACTCTCACCGGAACGTTATTGGGGTGAAGAACACAAAGCACCACGACAGCTGACTCTAGTACAAGCTTGTCCGAACTCATTTTTTTCGTTGGCTGGGAGAATGACCCCAACAACTGCAGAAAGACTGCTCTCACCAATTTCCAACCATTGTGTGGCAGTTGTGCATCGTGCTGGCGGCAGTGTTTGCGGTGATTGTGTACCGCATGACGGGTGTCGGCGCTGCTATTTGCTGTGGACCAGGAGGAGATCAGCCAGTGGTCCTCCACCATCACATCCATCACTGCCGCCGTTATCAACTTGATCTGCATCATCATCTTGGGCAGGGTGAGTCAGGGGATCAGCTGCTTTAGGGGTGGGGGAAGTGTGTGTGGGGGGGGGGGATGCTTTTCTAGGGGATGGGTCGGAGTCTTGTATATTCTGACAGAGGGCATAACTCCCATGTTGCTCCTTTGCTCAGATGTGTAGGGGTTTGTTCTCTTGCATTCTCAGTTTTAGGGGGAGTAATGGGTGGAATTGTGGACATCTCTTGAATCAATGTGAGTTGATTAAAAGTGGTAATGGGTTGGTCCCCCTGGATTTGGTTATGGTTGATAGGGCTGTCATTTGTTTGTGAAAGGCTCTTTGTTTAGTTTATCTTTCTTGATTTATCTCTTGCTTTTCTCTCTGCCTTCTTCTCTTTGTTTTTTTTTTTTTTTTTTTTTTTTTTTGCACTCATCTTTCTTTGTTTCTTGCTTTTCCTCTCTTTCTTTTGGTCTCCAACCCGCTTTTCATTTTTCTGTGAGTCTGAATGAATGATTTTTTGAAAATTCTTTTCCCAGTTTTTACTGGATTGAAACAAAATGAAAAGAAAATAAAGTGGAAAACTTTGTGCAACAAAATGCTTTTCGAAATATACAATATGATGAACAGACAGGGTTTTGTTTTTCCTTTAGTGGGTGTTTTTTTGTCCTGTTTATTACAAATATTTTTCATTTGTAAACAACAGACATGAAATATATTTACTGAATGGTTGTCAGTAGGAGAATTTTTCAGCTGATGGCTGTATCTGAGGTTAATGATTTTGTGCTTTTTTTTTTTTTTCGTCTGTCATTTGTGATGTGTTTGAAGAAAAACATATTGTGATGTTTTTGTGTTACTTTGCACCATTGTTTGTATAACAACCTCTCTCCTTTTTGGTGAATGTGTGAGTATACATCAGATTCCACAGGACATGTGATGGTTTGTGAAACTTGGTGTGATGATTTCCAATACAGTTACTCAACCAACCACAATGATACAGGGGTACCTGTATTCTGTATAGGCATTCGTTACCTGGGTATTTGATTTCCGAGTGCACAACGCCTTGGAGGCCATTAGTTGTCACTGAAGAACCATTGTTTCTTGAAACATAGTCTATACACACAGTGTTGTTAGTGTTTACGGGTGCTTATTTTTGGGAAGAGCAGAAGGGTGAAGCGAATGTAAGAAATGTTTGAATCCTAGCACCTGACAATGAAAAGTCAGTCAGATGGAACGATCGGTTTTTGACTAAAACAATTCAGACACTTTGATGTTGATTTTTGAACGGAATGGCATATAATAGGGTGTCAAAAAAAAAAAGAGATCATGCATGGAAATATTTTGTATTGTACGTAAAAAAAAAAAGAAGTTAAATGTCTTTGAGTTTGAATTGTGAAAGAAATCTGCAGGCTCTGCCCAGAGAATAGTTTGGGGAACGCTGAAAAGACAATAACCGTGAATAAATACTGAAAGCGTGTGTGTTGAACATAGACAAGGATATGTTTGATTCATTTGAAAGATAAAATTGCTTATGTAGTGCTACATGGCATGCTTACATCATACAAGAGCTTGCGTACGGCTTCTGTTTGCTCAGGAGAAGCTAATGTGTCCGCCTGTGAAGGCTGTATGTGGTCCTGAAATGGTCCATAGTTGGCATGACTGGGAACGTGTGAGATCTGGGGTTGTAAGAAGGGATCAGAAATGCCAACTGAACAAGCAGAATGATTTGAGGGTATCCTGACAATGCGCTTCATTTGTTTTCAGGTTTACTTGATTCTTGCCCGGGTTTTGACTGACTTTGGTAAGACATGTTACGCTGGCTTTTGTTTATCTTTTCACCCTACCATTTATACAAATATGCTGATACTGCCCTGAGTCGAAAAGGAAAAGATCTCTGGTCTTTTTCAGGTGGGCTTAGGACACAGTCATAACCGTCATAATCATTTCTGTCACTTGGCAACAAGTGTTCCCTTATGACGGAAAGACATCTTGACATTCTTTCCAGATCATTTTGACATTGTACACTGTATATAGAGAAGGTCTCCCCTTGATAAATGTTCTCACTTCTGCTGAATGTGACTATGATCATACATTTTGTTTGATTTCCAAAGAAAGAATAGGGATTTTAAGCATTGATTTCGCAGGCATGCAAGGTTTAAGTGCGCTTTGTCACTAAGAAGGCACTCACAGTGAGGACGATTCAGTCAATGTTTCTTCCCATTTTTAGACTGAATCAGATGAATTCTTTGAGAAACTCCAGAAAGACATGGTTTTCATTCCTGGCCCTAGGGCATAGGCAGTTTAAGAGACCAAGCAAGACTGAACTGCATTATAGTTGGAGCTTTAGGCAGATAATTTCTATTAACGTGGAGACGGGGACAGGCTGAATTTAGTGAGTGTGCAAATTGTGCGCTTGAACTGGCCGAGTCGTTGATTATTTTAGTGGAACCTCCCATCATGACTAAACAATCAGCTAAAAGTGGATTATTTGAATAAGGATGATACTATAATACATGTGTTCAGAACTAACCCATCCAGAGGCCAGAACACAATATATCAAACTGTCCAGACATGCAGTAGACTCACAATGCACGTGCTGCATAAAAGTTGAAACTCTCTGATAAAGTTTTTGTTGGTACAATTCAAGAATCATCAATGAGGAAAAAAAAAGAAAGTTTTTTTTCAAGTCCGTGTGTATTTTTTTTTGTTTTGTTTTGTTTTGTTTAGAATTTTGGCCAACTTTCTGTCGACTGTCTCCAGTCTGGCTAAATCAACACTTTAAGTTTGATATGTTATGAATCGGTGTCTTTCCTACCGTGAATGATTGGGTAATTGAAACTGCATTTTTTCTCTCTTACGCTTCTGTGTTAAGGCTGGTGCCTTTCTTTTGCATGATGATGATGACAAAGTTTTGCATTTACTCAGCAGTATTCCTAACGGTAGGTGTAACAGTTCCACAAGGGAATTAACTCTTAGAATTGCATGACCCATCTTCAAACCATCGGTAATAGAAGAGTCAAATAATTAGATTTGGTGCTGTAAATTATGATATTGCCATGTGGACATACTTGTGTCAGTTTATAAATGCCAGGTCACACGGACACTGTAGGGAAGAATGTTTTAAAAAACATATATTTTTATTATATTAATACTTTGGATTATTTACCGTCATGTTTGAGACAGTTTTGCTGATATGTGTGTACATGTGGGGTGTCACAACTTGTTTATCCAGAGACCCACCGCACACAAACAGAGTGGGAGGACAGCTTCACCCTGAAAATGTTCCTGTTCCAGTTTGTCAACCACTACTCCTCGCTCTTCTACATCGCCTTCTTCAAAGGAAAGTAAGTTCATGTACAAGTGTACCATCATATAGAACTTCCATCATGTCAGGTGTGTCTGTAGGTAATTCAGACTACTTCCTCCATGGAGAGTATGTCACCCTACTACAGTGTCAGCTTTTTTTCACTATGCCTCTGTATATATTTTTTTTTTTTACCTGAAGGAAGAGGATTTTTGTACAGAATTTAACCTTGGACAACTCGGTTAATGTTTCTGTGTGTTCTTACTTAGGAGTCTTAGGAAAAATTTCGGCTAGCTACTGCTGGTCTTCATCAGCCCTGACTGACTGGTAGTTGTGATAGGTGTTGGTGTTCTCTGAGTTGCCCTCACTGGTGGAGTGATAGGTGTTCAACACATGCTTGTAAATGGGGGGCAGGTTGATTCAGTATCTACACTTTTACTCGAACCGTATATTACAGCATAAACATTCAGTTATCCGAACTCTATTATTACAGAGCAAAAACCCACTGCACCTCAGAAAGAATAACTGAAGGAAGAACACCCACGTCAAGACAGCTCTGAAAGCCAACAGTTATCCTCCTGGATTTTCAACACCCCCAAACCGAAGCAAAGGCATCCAATGAAAAAAGTCCCATCATTATCATCATGCCCTACGGGAAAGTGATGTCAGAGCACCTGTCAAGGACTTTCAGCCAACACGGCGTTCAAGTATTACACAAACCAGTGAATTCCACACGATTACAGGTTACAGAAGTCAAGGACAGAACAGAGATAGAAAAGGAAAGTGGTGTGGTGTATCACATTCAATGTGAGGAGTGCAGTGAGGACTGTATTGGAGAAACTGGTCGGCCTTTGAAAACAAGGCTAAATGAACACACTACCAAAACTTCTTCTGCATGTTATGAACATCTGACAACAACAACAACTGACCATACCGATAAGTTTCAAGCCACCATAATTGCAGCTGAATCACAGTTCACTGAAAGGAAAGTAAAAGAAGCAATAGAAATCAGGGAGAGAAAACTGAGTTGAACAGAGACTTTGAACAGAGACTGTGGCCCCCCCCCCCCCCCCCCCCCCCCCCCCCCCCCCCCCCAAGTGTGTGCTGAACACCAATCACTCCACCAGTGAGGACGACTCAGAGAACACCAACACCCACCACAACTACCAGTCAGTCGGGGCTGACGAAGACCAGCAGTAGCTGGCCAAAAATTTCCCAAAGGTAGATTTTTATTAAGACTCTGGAGTCAGAACACACAGAAACATGAACAACCTGGAGTCGGAAAGTGTCTTTGCTCAAACTCCCTTAATGCTTTTAATGCACAAATAGCATGCTGCTTGAGGGATTTTGAGTTATCCTCTCATCTGAGACACTTACACTCAGACTTACCGTTACAATCAAGGTCTAGTGGAAAAGCGGAGAAAAAGAAAAAGGTGCCCCTCCACTCCCCACCCCACCTCACCCCCACCGCTGCTTCCGGGAACAAGGATGGAACCACAGATCCTGGACTCTCACACTTCCTTGGAGAAAGTGTCGTCTACAAGGCTACCTATCAACATACATGTGTGTGTGTGTGTGTGTGTGTGTGTGTGTGTGTGTGTGTGTGTGTGTGTGTGCATGAACATGAGCTTGTGTGAATCTGTCAATGGCCAGTCACCAACCTAAAATACTGTGGGTGGTTGTACTCTCATTTAAACTGCTTGGAAGCCTGCTCATTTCGGTTGCTGTGATTTGTGTGTTTTAAGGATTAGTTTGTCACAGATTACACACTTCATTTTTTTTTCTCCAATGAGATCATGGTTATTGTCTGCAGATGTTAGTTGCTCAGATTGCTCACTGACTTCCAAGCACATGTAGAAGAAAATTAGCGTAGACTGCAGAGAGATCAAGTGTAGAAGTAACAGCAGGTGATTAGGTCACACAGATTGGAGAGCAATATTTTTCTCTACCGCAAATTAAAGCCAATGATTGGTGTGCACAGGCTTTTATCTCAGTACCCACAAACTATTGAAGACTTTTCTATTTGAAGGGAGAACCCTTTCTCCACTCTGACATTTCACAATTACAATTATTTTTGATTATGTTTGGAAGACCTAGCCAGTGGCCTCTAGGTGAATTGACACAGGTACCTTCAGTGAATTGTTACAGATGAATGCAAGCGCAGCTATGTATATGAAGCCAGAAGGAGCAAAGACGGGTTGCTGTGTCACAGATGATAAAGTTCTCCCTTTCAACATTTCAAGAACTTTATAGTGTCTCCACTGAACTATTTAAGGAATGTCATGTTCTTTTTCTGCGTTCCCTGGTCATGCTGGTCAGATAGAAAGTCCGGTAGCTTGGGCAAAGTCAGCGGTCCGTCGGAGTGAGTCCGCTGTTTCCCACAGCTTTTCTTGGAGTTCCACTGCACCGGGCCAAAACTCATGCCGCAGGCTGTCGAACGTGGGACAGGCCTGAAGTACGTGGGCTGGGTTTTGTGGGCCAGTGCCACATGGGCACTCATCTGACTGTGATATTTTCAGGCAATAGAGGTGGGAGAGCAACTGACAATGTCCAGTTCTTAGACTGAAGATGGCGACTTGTTGGGCATGCTCAAGATGGTGAATGTCATCCTTCTCTAGCTCCACCTGTAGTCTTTCTCTCTATGAATGTCAAGTAATATAAACTGTTCGAATGATTAGGCACAGCATAGTGCACAAACTGAAACGTGTCACCAGCAAGCAAAGTTCAAATTCATGACTTGCCCATGCACAGAAAATGGCGTTTTGCTAGATTCAGCTAATCCTGAATCGTTTTGTTTGAAAAAGAAAAAGAGAAAGAAAGCCACCAAAACTCATACATACATAGAGTGGCAACAACTTGCATCAAGCACCAAGCATACTTCAAGTCTCCAAGGGCTTCCTGGGTCTTGAGACAAGGGTTTTTACCGGCAGGAAGTTCTGATAGCCTATAGAACACGGTACAGAACTGATGGAAGTCTATATGAAGCCAGAAGGAACTTTGTGGACTGGCTGTGATGGAACAGTTGTGGGTGTGGCTGTGTAGGGTAGGGTGAATCCAAGGTGCACAACTCTCACCCAGAGATGACCAGTCTGTATTGAACACCGCTAAGGAACTACGCCAGGTACAGGGAGGAGACACAAGGTTTTATTCATAATCGCACAGGACAGTGATGGCTGATCTGGATGACTTTGTACCGACCTTTGTGTTCCAGGTGGTTCATTGGTCGACCAGGCGACTACAACCGTGAAATTAACGCTGAAAGACAAGAGGAGGTAGGTGGGGCACACTGAAAGGCTTTGGAAGTTTTGCTGCGGTGTGGATTGAATTTCCCTTCTAGGTTCGGAGAAGGAGGATGGAGGTGTGAGGGAGCATGAGGGTTGGGGTAGAAGAAGACTGGTTAGACTACATACGTGTACAGACACACTCACACACTCAAACACTTGCGCACACACATGCGCGCGCGCGCACACACACACACACACACACACACACACACACACACACACATTCTCATATGCATATATACACTTAGATATGAATATATACTCTGTGTGTGTGTGCGTGTGTATGTGTGCGTGCGCGCATATTGTTTATATGTGCTTGTGAATATTCCTGCATGTATGTGTACAAACATGTAAGTATACATCAGCTTAATGTACATGTAGAAATGATGCAACATCTGTACATGCACCACCAAAACACACAATACCAAATCAGGCAACATACACATACCACCTTGTTCTCTTCAAGAATTAGCTCTTGTGGTTTTTATGTGAACAGGTATGGCTGAACTTTTCCATCTGCAGACAAAAACTTTCAAAATGCTGGTGAATTCTGTCATTTCTTAGGAGATACTCTTTCACACGAATGTATGTTTGAATCATGTATATTCACAAAGCTTTGTTCTTAGTGTCCCTGAGTTTGAAGTTTGCGAGACTTTAGGTCAGAAATTACAGCTTTTGGTTTATGAAGGGTGACCTGTCTGTATTCAAAACTACATTCACTCTTCCACTACCAATTTTCTTTGTTTATGTAACATTCCTGTAACTACTAATTATTATTTTTGTGAACCCATGTGATTTTTGAAAAACAAAAAATACTGAAACAAATACTTAAAGTCATAATCACACCAAATTTGTATGAATATCTAGAAAAGAACATGGTGTTATGTGTGTGTGTGTGTGTGTGTGTGTGTGTGTTTTTCTTTGTTGTGGAGATTTATCATTTTTTATAGAACAGTATTTCAGCACTCCTCATTGGATTGATTGTGTGTGTGTGTGTGTGAGTGTGAGTGTGTGGTGTGTGTGTGAGTGTGTGTGTGTGTGTGTGTGTGTGTGTGTGTGTGTGTGTGCGTGTGTGTGTGTGTGTGTGTGTGTGTGTGTTACAGTGTGACCCCTCAGGCTGTCTGATCGAACTGCTGATTCAGCTGATGATCATCATGGTTGGCAAGCAGACCTTCAACAACTTCAAGGAGGTCATCATTCCGTAAGGCTCTTGAAGATCTCGTTTCTGTTGTCAGGACATGTGTCAAGTCAAATAATCAATACTTTCATTTTCTAAAAGTCTCTTGTGTGAACGCATGTCACATAGTTGATAATAATGGCAAAGGAAAGCGGAAACCTTTTCATTTTTAATCACCTTGAGATGGAAGACACATAGATGAGTTGAGAGCTGGCGCAAAACTAAGACTACAGATCTGCAGAAAAACAGAGAGAAAAAAATTACAAGTGGCAGAATCAGGAATCTTCTTGCTTGGGTTTGACATCAAAGAAAGAACATTTATATTGGTTGTTATGGTCTTAGAACATCCTTTAAAGTCCTTGAAGTTTTTTAACTTTGGTTTGGGCACTTTGAAATTCTGAAAATAACATTCTCAGAAAGTAGACTTCTGTTCATTGGGGATGGGAATAGGTTTTGAACCTTGCTGTGGCCTATGTGTTAATATTTGTTTTAAAGTTACAAAATAAAGGAGATGCAGGAAAATGCAGTGGGTAGAGATGCAGGGTAAAGGCAACTTAAATGGAACTGTCATAGTTATTTATTTGCTGTTGTGGGACTGTAAGCTTGCTAGCTGCATGTTCTGTTGTATATGCTACATTGTGTGCCGATGTTTTTGATAGTTTACATCATTTTCACAATCATTGAAAGCGAAAGAAAGAAACATTGCGAGGAGTCTTGAAAAGACCTGAAATTGCAAAGAAGCATGCACACAATGGACACTGCATGTTCCCCTTTGGGACAGAAAAACTGATGAACTGGTTCAAGTCCCGGCGTGTCAAGGAGGAGGAGCAGAAGGAGTCCAAGAAGGTGGCAGTTTGGGAGAGGGACTACAACATGGCCACCATGCCTGACCTGGGGCTGTTCGACGAGTACCTGGAAATGGGTGAGTGGTCCTTGTGATTCATGTTACAGGTGTGGCTTTTCTTACACTGCAGCCTCCCTTAGACCAGAGTTTGAGGTCTTTGTCTGGCACCAAGGCAGGGAAGATGGCAAATGATGTTATGTTCAGGTTGAGAGTTGAGAAGGCAGGTCAAAAGTTGCATAAAGAAGAGGCAGTGTGATAGTCTTCAGAAAAGATTGTCTGTGCCCGTCACCAAGGGTCTTGAAACAATACACCTGTGACTGTGTTTCCACAGGTGCATGTCTGCAGTGATTAGACATAGAAGTACTAACACACCTTTGGTCTGTTTTCTTTCTTTTTACTGTTGTACGTTTTTTTTTTTTTTCCCCTTTTTCTGTCAAAGACAGTATTACAGCACACAACTGAAAACATATAAAGAAGTGTGACATATTTATGTAGGTGTAAGAACAGTTTTCTTTTTTTCAATTTCTGGTTTTGTAGAAGAAGAAGGGGCTTTCTGTCAGTTCTGCAGTGCACGTTCAGGTGAACATGACTGTGAATTGATCTGCTTTGTGCTTAAATCAGGTGCCAGCCAAATCTGATCTTTGAGGTTCCACATAACAGCTTTCATTTTGTAACGTTTCCCAGTGTTTATTGCTCAGCTGATACTTTGCTATTTTTTTATGAGAATGTCTTTGCTCGTTTTTTTTGTTTTTGTTTGTTTTTGTTGTTTTTTTATTTGCTTCTGCTAGATACAGATGTAAAGCCATTGGGTGCCTGATTGTTGCAGTGCTGCAGTATGGCTTTGTGACCATCTTTGTGGCGGCCTTCCCTCTGGCCCCCTCTGTTCGCCCTCATCAACAACATCATCGAGATCAGACTGGACGCCTACAAGTTTGTCACCCAGTGGAGGCGCCCTCTGGCGGCAAGGGCGCAGGATATTGGTGAGTGGTTTCTGTAGGGGCGGGTCTGTAGTACTGCAGATACTAATGCCAGTTAGACTTTCTTTTTATCCGGCTGTTCAAGTCAGCTTGCGCTGTTTACAGCCCAGCTGACCATGAATGCCTTCTCAGGGCATTGATTAAGTTAGATACAGAACTATGTAGAAACCATAAGGCCGAGAATGAAATCATGGACAGAGTCAAAGGCCATTCTGATGTAGAATTTACTCCCAACCATGTTTCGGTCCAATCAGCTGGTAAACATTGACCATCTTTCACAGAGAGAGAGAGAAAAATTAGTAATGCAAAAACATCCTGGAACTTCTGTGTGGAGACGACAACAAACTTCTTGTGCCATTCACATCCAGCTGTCCTGAAAAAAAGTTTAATGCTGAGTGGTTTGTAGCAGATCACACATCATGGTGCCTGTCCTCATCCTTTCAAAGGTGGGAGGTGCCAGGATGGCCTAGTGGGTTAAGGCGTCAGTCTCTTGTTCCAGTTCAGGGTTCAGTTCCTAGTGGAGGCAGCCAGGTTGGAGAGAGTTTTCTTCAGAGTTAATGTATTTGCAGACTTCAGTCCCTAGGGCCTAGGCCTTCGGGGGGCATCCATAGTGCTGCTTGTGCTTAAACAGTATAAAAATTTAGATTCTCATAGACGTTTTAGCGTGCAAGAGGGTTAAAATCTTGTCTGAAGAACATGGATCAGTTCGCAGTCTCACAACAGTTGACTCCAGAGAGAAGGTCTTCTCAAACCTGGCTTGGATTGAAGCCAGTGATCAAGACAACAATGTTTTACCTGCTCGGTCAGCAAGGTTTATATTCTTAAAAAAAAAATTGTTTTTTTTATTATTATGATTTAATCTGCATTTCTGTCTTCAAACCCCTTCCGTCTTCTATTCAGCTCTGTTCCGTACTTTTAGTTTTTCACCCAAGCCACAGTATGCATGGCATCAAAAAGACAAGTGATTGTGCGTTCATCCCTTGTTTCTGTCGTTTTGGATGTTGTTTGTCCTACCTGAAGAAGAGACATTGTCATTCTTTTTCTTTTGTGCATGTGTACCAAAACGGTGTATGCATTCCATTTCTGACCAAATTGGGCATTTATTTCTAAAATAGGAGGTGTGCCCATTGTAGTTTGTCTGTAAGCAGGAAATTATGGTATTTTGTTTTCTGTTGAATACCTTTATGCAAAAATTTCATTTTATTAGTTTTGAATGTTTTTTTTTTTATCTTAAAAAATGGGTAAGGGGGGAATATTATTTGCTTGTAAGGGATGTATCCTTCTATGGGATTTGTATTTCATTTTCTAGTTAATACCTTTGTGCAAAACGTTCTTTATGTTTGTTTGTTTTGAATGCTTTTTTATCTTAAAAAGTGGTTGAAGTTGGGGGGGGGGGGTGGGTGGGTGGGACATTGGTTTGCTTGTAAGGATGTGTCCTACAATGTATTGATATTGTAAATTGCATGTGTGCTAGGTTGTGTCTGTTAAGTGACATGGAGGTACATCGTCGGTTGACCATCACCTGATCTCAGGAGGGAGACTAACTTTTCCCCTGAATCCTCATCCTGATACGATGACTGAATTTGCTTCCTGAAGGTTGGCAGCTTATGCCGGCGCTGAGTTGCTGCATTTTTATAATTATTTGGTGTGTGTGTGTGTGTGTGTGTGTGGTACAGTGGGTGTTGTTTTGCTAGTCAAACGGTTAATTAAAAAAGAAAACTGGAAAGTTACATGGGAAAGAGGGAACGAAAATAGTGGGTGGTTTCATTTTTTGTTTACCTCAAAATAAAGGTGAACAACAGAATTTTTTTTTTGCGTGATTGTTGTTTTTTTCCCCAGGCAAATCTTCATGTTTCAACTTAAATCAGTCTTTTATATTTGAAGATTGGCAGTCCCTGATCTGTTAATCATCTGTGCGTTACAAGCACTGTTAATACCATAGTGTCCTGAGCTGATATGGTTAATACCATAGTGTCCTGAGCTGATATTTTTTTTTTTTTTCCAGGAATCTGGTTTGGGATCCTGAGGGGCATTACAACCATTGCAGTGGCGAGCAATGTAAGTGAAACCACAGTGAACAAAAAAATGATCATCTCTTCAGTGTTAGGCTTAAATCATGTGTAATGTTCCTAATCTTCTGCAGGGCATTTGTAATGACTCATAGCTGCTCCTGAGTCTTGCCTTCTACACATATTGCAGCAGGCATGCTCCCAGGACTAACACACACACACACACACACACACACACACACACACACACACACACACACACACACACACGTATGTATGCAGTTATGCCATGTAGTCAAAGAAATAAGTTGTAAAGAATTCACAAGGGGAGATGTTTCTCATTTCTTACCTTTTGTTAATGCCTGTATGAAGAATTTTTTGCAGATGTGCATGTTTATATAATATAGGTTAAAGAAAGTACGTACAGTTGTTTTCCTTCCAGTGATGGTGGCCAGAATGGCATGACACAACAAGTGTCATTAAGGCATTGGGACATGCTGATTCTTGTATATGTCATTGAGGGTTTCATGCTCATTTTGCATGTAAATATTGCCTGCAGAGAAAGGGGTTGTTCTGGGTTCTGTCAGTGTGTCTGACCAGAACATCACTTGGATATCTTCAAATACATTATTTGAAATTTATGAGACTGAAGTTTTCGGATAAATTTAGCTGAAGTGACTGTCCCACAATCTAGCTTGGTGACTAAGCAACGAACGTCATCAGAAGAGGGCTTTGAAGGTGGTGTTCTGCATATGTTGGATAAAAAACAGGCAAAAACTGAACTCTCCACCCAAGAGACTTGGCAGCAGTGCAGTGTCTCCTCTGGTGGGGGTTGCTCTTGACAAATTGACCCTGACTGCTCCCTGTGGATTGCCCGCGCTGTATCTGAGAAGTCGGGGTGTAGATGTGAACAGGGAGCCAGAATGCCTCAGAGGTGATATGAAAGATGACACAGCAAAAAAAGAAATGAAAAAAAAAAAGGAGGAGAAAAAAAGGCTAAATAATAGGTCAACCCAGTTTCACGTCCGCTAAATAGTACTTTTAGATCCATCAAGTTTTTATGTTTACTTTTGAACTATCAACTAATTTTTTGGCAAAATAGATCAGATTAACCAATTGATTTTTTTTAGAATGCTTGACAAGACAAATGGGTGTGCTCTTTTAACTCATACTTTATACAAAGAAACTTAATGACACGGGGTTACCAGCTATGGGTGACAAAACTCAACAGCCCGTGTGTAACACTGCTGGTGGCAAGGTACTTACAGTCTTCAGATCTCCTGTGCTTAAAACCCAGAGCAATGATGTTTAAATAATGTGAAAGGTCACTCCCTCCCTGCAAACCTAGATCCCATTTTAGCTGTGTCTGTGAACAGGTCTTGTCTTCTCCACCACATTTTTGAAAGCAACTAAAGCGAGCAGGATTATCACTGATGGGTTTGTTAATGTCCTCATGCTTCTTTTGCAGGCGGCCATCATTGCGTTCACCTCAGATTTCATACCCAAGTTGGTGTACCGCTATGGATATGACAACGATGGCAGGATCGAAGGCTATGTGTCATTCAGTCTGTCCCTCTTTTATGTGGAAGATTTTCACAACAGGAGTATTCCAGTGTCGCCTAAGATTGAGAATGTCACCCAGTGCCAGTGAGTATTAGTTGAATGTTGTGTTGTGTAAGGCTTATCGTTTTTTGGTTGTAATGATGGTAACTTTGTAAGCTAGGTAATGGACACTTTAGTAGTCTTGTTGGTGGATGCTTTGGTAGTCTTGTTGGCAGAGATTTCGTTAGGCTGGTGGACCATGTTAATCCAGTTGATGGAGACTTTTTGATGTGTGTAGGTGGAGTCCTTTTGTACTTTTGTTTCTGGACTCTGTTAAGTACTCACTGGTGTGGACTTTCTGTTTTGCTCATTTTCTATGCTATTTCCGATGCGATAATCTTTATGCTGCTTCCCCAGAATTGTTCTGTTGAAGTCTTGGCTTCAGCACTGAATAGGGAGTGGTGTGTTTCCCAGTCACCATGGGGTGACACATCAGAGAAAACGCTACTGCCTTTGGATCACTTGATTGGTGTTCAGTGGCAGGTGCCGTCATCCAGCATATGCTGAACACTGCTGAGGCCTGACACCATGACTGGGATTGCCTAGTTGAAGATCCAGTGTTACTTATTGCCCCTTTCTGGAGAGCGAAACCATGTTCAACGCACTGACACCAAAGAGTCTGACACAGACTCATCACCGTAGGCATCGCTATGACAACTAGGTCATAGAAAACGTCACCACAAGAGAACGGCACGAAGGGCTGCAGAATTTAAATCCTGTTTGTTTGTTAGTCTGTTTTTTTTTTTTTTTTTTTTTGTTGGTTGGTTTTGTTTGTTTGCCTTTTTTTTTAATGATGATGACTAAAGAAAAAAAGTGAAGATATGTGTGTGTGTGTTTACAGTGTGTTGAAGGTTGCGTGACAAGGCTGTAATTTTCATTTGTTTCTTTTCTTCACTTATCCCAGTATCAACCACACTTGAGAAATTTATCGACGCCTGCAGTGTTGGTCTAGGGACTTTCCAGAGCAGGGTGGACAGCTGGTTCCAGTCTTTGTGTTTTAGCATATTTCAGCAGGATTTTCAGAGACAAAAATTTGAGCAACATTTCCAGAGCATGGGTGGAATGCAGCTGTTTGTACATGGTTCCAGTCTTTGTGTTTTTTAGCATATAGTGCACTTAACAGCTTTTGAGAGTTGCTGGCCTTGGTTGGGTGTGGATAAGGAGCACAGAATTGAGATTTTTTTATATCTTGATGGTCACGATGGACCTGAGACTGTATTTATCTAATTAGAATCACATAGATATAACTGTAACGTTTGGTTAATGAGGAGATTGTTTAAGAAAAAAAAGGTATTGAAATGTGATTTTGTAAGTGCCATATGGAGTGATTGAAGAGGCTGCTTGAAGAGGTGAATAAAAATGACTTTTATTATGGCTTGAATTCATGCTTGAATGCTTGGCATCTTTTTCTAGAAGCTGTTAAATCCTTTGAAATTTCAAAATGCATTCCAGACTTTCATTGTTTTCAGTTCAGCTGTTTATGTGGACCTCGGTAGCTTGACTGATAAGAAAAGAAAAAGAAAGGTATGATATGACCCAGTATCTGTGGTCGTGGGCAAAAAAGGGAGAGAGAAAAAAGAGAGAGGGAAAGAGTATTTCACAAGACCACTTTCCTTGTGTGTCTCAGCTATCGTGATTTCCGAGACGGCCCACCACTTTACAAGCTCTCCATAAATTACTGGCACGTGCTGACAGCTAGACTGGCTTTGTCATCGCCTTCATCGTAAGTCACTTCCTTGTCCTGATTTTGTTCAGATGCACCGTTCTGGATGACTGCTGCAAGTGTCATTCTAGGCTTTGTTACATTTTGTGTGTGTGTGTGTGTGTGTTGGTCGTTATCTGTCTGCTCCGTCTGATAATCGGCCAGCACAAACTAGCAGTCAGACTAAACCTATGATGATGTGTGGAGCGCATAGCTATGCTTCCCCGTCCATACAGCCATTCAACAACTTTTAAAATTCTGTTCTCATATCTGTTATGGCCAAATGTGAAGTGTGCCCTCCGGTCCAGTAAGATGTTTCACAGAGGCTGTAAGCTTCCTTGAATCCTTCCACAAACCTGCCTGCGTATAGACTCCTGAGCTGCCTGCTTTTGGATTTTAAACATAAAAGAGATAGAGAGAGTGAGAGAGTCATGTTTGTGTTCTGATGGTGATAGATGGAATGGTCAGCATTGGAGTCATGTCCATGGTTGCACTAGTTTTGATACGGTGATAATGATGTGGAACAGTCAGGTCCAGAAGCATGAGTTATTTTTTTAATGAAGGTGATGGGGTATAGTTCAGTATGATACTTTATTATGTTTCTGTATGGTGATGGGAGTGGTGTCTTTCTTTGGCTTTTCTCATTTATGTATGTTTGTACGTACACTTTTAACCACCCATCTTTCAGTCAAGGGTGACTATGTTTCATAGATATATGGTTTATTTGAATAGGGTTAAGCGTTAAAAAAAAACAAAAAACAGAAAAAAAAAAACCAGCACTTTGAGCAGCCTACTCATGTGGAAGCCACTGCAAAGTGCTTCATGTCAGAAATGTTTTACTCTTTTTTTTTTTTCCATGTTGAATGGAGCATGATTGACAAGAACAGTGAGTAAGAGTGATAACAGACAGTCCATTTAACCCAGTTATGGATGACTTAGCGGCCCAAGTACCAATAGCTCATCAGTGATGAGTGGCACAAAAACATAGATGATACAGATTTGTTTGAAATTGATTCAGTTCACCGAGAAAGAGTTAGGTCACCAACAAGTGGCGAGACGACTGAATTTACAGACTGATTCCAAATCTGCCCACTGAAGGAGAGGGACAACAGTGGTCAGATGGAAAACGTCAACAACACACAGAGATGTAGAGGCACATCAAAATATAGCCATTGTTGGATTTTTATACAAAATTTGGGAGCAACTTTGACTTGTATGTTTTTTTTTTCATTATTTTTTTTTTTTCTTCTCAGAAACAATCGGGCAGTCTAGAAAACATTCATGGTAACTTCACACATGTTATGGTAAAAGAAAAAGATTTTTTGTTAACAGCGTCTGGGTGTATTTTTTATAGGCAGGCCCCCTTGAAGGGCTCTGTCTAGTTGGCTGGACCTCAAAGCATTGAACCAATGCCTTTTGCTTGCAGCTGGTGGTGGTGTTCCTCCAGTGGCTGGTCTCCTTCCTGATCACGGACGTCCCACGGGCCGTCAAGATGCAGATGCTGCGAGAGAAGTACCTGGCCAAGGAGTCCATCCTGGCCGCCGAGGTCCTGCGCCGGGACCGTCTGGGCGGGGGCAGCAACACCAACCTGACCAGCGTTCGCCGGCGGCATCCAGAGCCCACCAAGGTTCTCTGGCCCCCGATCAGCCCTTGTACTGAGGGTTATGTCCCCTGATTCCTGGGACTGCTGTTACCTTGAAGCTGTTGAGGTTGAGCATCTCCTGAGACTGTTGACGTGGGTTTGAGCATCTCTTGAGACTGTTGACGTGGGTTTGAGCGTCTCTTGAGCTTGTTGACTTGGGCTTGAAACTGTTGGGTTTGAGAGAGTTAAATTGGTTTGAGCATGTTGCCTGGTTGAAATGGGGAGAGGGGGTACATTGATTTTGGATGAGGGGAGGCTTACTCTGAGTTGGTTGCTGTAACAACTCAGGTGGTGCAGTCTCCTGAGAAGTTGTTTCATCATGGACTTGTCAGTGCCGACTGGAAAACAGATTGCAGAAGTTTTGGTCTGAAGTATGTTACCCGGCTGTTACATTACGTGTGTCACTAATTATATGCTAACTTGTAAAACGTGAAGGACATTAACCCATTAACATCAGTTTGTCACTTTCCTTTCTTTCTAAAATGGTGTTGGATTTCATGTGCTGTTTTAGAGCTTTTCTTTCTTTCCATTTCCAGGCAGTTTCATTTTTGTATTTGTATTTTATGTTTTGTGTGCATGTGTTGTATGTGTGTGTGTGTGTGTGTGTTGGGGGGGGAGAGGTGGGGGGAGGGGAGAATTTGAAATCTTAACCAAGAAATAAAAAAAATGATAGGCAATTTTCAGCAAAGAAAATATGATGCAGAAAATTGAACTGCATCTGTATAGTTGTTTTAAATTAACAAGAAGGAAATGTTTATATTTCATTGGAAATATGAACTGTGCATCACTATTGATTTGAAAGCATGACTCCAGGCAGTTGTTTAATTTCAGTTTGTAAAACCAGTTCATTTTAGCTTTGATACAAGTATAATATTTATCAGTTCACAATTTTAAGGTGTTGAAAAGTGCCAGATGATAGTCAGGGTTTGCATTTAGCAGTCTCTCTTTTCTTTCCCTGATTGTATAAACATGTGATATTTATATTTTTAGCAGACTGTTGTTTTCCGTTGGCACATGTCAGTGTGTTACATGTTTGTATCAGTTTGTGTGTGATAGTGTATCAAAGACAGGAAGTTAGGTCAGAGGCAGGAAGTCAAGAGAAGTCAAGGTTGTCTTGGCACTAGGACTATATGTTGAGCCTAGCGACAAAGAGTTAATGTTGTGATTTTGTTGCACATTTTCAAGTTATTCATTTTATAGGCCAGAAAGCAGGGGAATTCATTTTGTGATTATATTCGAAAATGTTGAACTTAAAACAGGTTCATTTAGGCTTTCCCTTTAAGCTTTATAACTAAACATTATATTGCAAATGAATGGCCTTGTACTTGTGAATTTTGTTGTGGCTTTTTTCATTTATGTATAGATTTGAAGAATACACTTTTTGTATATTTAAAGTGCTCTTGTGGTCATCAGCACATGTAAAAAGTATGTTTTTTAGTTGGGAAAAGAATGTTGTATTCTTATTGCTGTTTTCTTTGCCTTTGCATTTTTGAATTAGGTTTGATTTTGGAATGTTGCAATTATATCTGTTGGTAAAGCAGCATACTGATAAAATCACTTTAAAGAAAGTAGAGAAAGTTTGATGTTTCTGCAACATGTTTCATTCTGTTGCAAGTGCATCATTTGTTGGCTGTGCCTGTCGTTCCGTGCGTTTCTGCAGCATCCTTTTGTCTTGAGCCCTATGTCAATATGCATGTTTTTATATAACAATGTTTTATAATTACAGTTTTGTGACAGCCCTCTATAGTAATTTTGTCATTCTTTGGTAATGAATTTGTCTTTTATGGCAGCCCTTCTGTTCCTGGTTTCATGAATATTTTGAAGGCATTTAGATCAGTTGTAAACATCTGTCATCATCATCATTTGTTTCCATTTCAATTTGTGTGTGCTCTCACTGATGGTGTTGAATGCTATGACAGTAAGATAAAGTGTATTATTATCTCTGAGAAAAGCCTGAACCGAGGTACCAGATGTGCTATTTTTATATTACTGACCAGAACATTTATTGACATGCCTTTCTTAGATCATGCATTCTAAGGCCTTTCAGTGCTTCCTGTGTTCAGCATGGCAAAGTTGATAGCTTAGTCTTGTTTAGTGATATAAGTACTGGAAGCATCATGAGACGCAGATCTTTGCTTAAGTCAAGCCCAACTGCCCCAAATGTACAGGACAATTACATGTCTTACTAGACACCACTCCTATTCTCCCATAAACCAGATACAAAGAATTCAGTCAGAATGAGAGAAAATTTGTTTTTGAATGTTAGTTGAAGGCACCCAAGCCAGGAAATCAAGATGACTGTGGGAAAAGAGAGCACTTCTAGGTGGATGTTTAAGGAAGGTAAACAGCCTCGTGTTTCATCTCTGGGAATAGATCTAAATCTAGTTATCCTTGGCTGTCTGTCGTTTTGCTCAGGAAGGTACCACTGCTGGTGTGTACAGGAGCATGTCATTGTAAGCATGTTACATGAAACATAATCTTGAAGGGGGGGGGGGGGGGGGGGGGGGGGGGGGGGGGGGGGGGGGGGGGGGGGGGGGGGGGGGGGGGGGGGGGGGGGGGGGGGGTAGAGGAGAGGAAAATCCTAATTGGAATCTCTTAGGTAATAGCAAGATCAAGTGCAGACCATGTGCTTTTCTTGTGTGGAGTTAGAATTATCTGTACAGTAATCATACATTTTCTTTAGGTGGGGTTAGAGGAGGAAATTCTTACTGGAATCTCTTGGGTAATAATTGCAAGATCAAGTGCAGACCATCTGCTTTTCTTGTGTGGAGTTAGAATTATCTGTACAGTTATCATACATTTTCTGATTAGCAGTTAGAATTGCTCAAATTGTCAAAGTACAATGGCTCTCAGTGCCTTTAATTGTGTGAACATTAGAACCGTATTGGACCCACCATGTCAAAATTTGCTGGTTATGCTACGCACGATGATTATTTCAAGGTCTTATGCCTTGCGCACTTAGACTAGTTAATGCACAAGACTGATAGAGATGAAAATCGTAAGATTCGCCTTTACACTCATTTAAGTCATGCTTTTAGAAAAACCTGTTTTCATTGACATGTGTGCGCAATATTTTAATCTTTTATTTTGGATAATGTCTGTCAGACCAGTCATATTTTCTGGAGTTCTTTTGCCTGTTCCATATTTTTCCCCCTGAACGTAGACACATGAATGGACTTTAACCATGCCCACAGCTGAACGGTGAAGTATGTGGACTTGATTAAATCACTGTTGACATTGCAGCCTAGAGACAGCGTCTGTCTCTCCGAGATATACTGATGAATACAGAAGGATAGAAAAGGAAAGGGCAGGGAGTGACAACTCACAGCCTTTCTCACGGTGGAGTTATCTCCCTGTCACTGTCACCTGAACCTTAACCTTTGTGCCACTATAAAGTGACGCAGCATCTGTACTGCAAATAAATGTCTCGCTGGGAGGCCTCTGTATTAGAAGCAACTGCATTGCTGATCAGCAACTTGATGGTCAAGAGTAATGGAACTTGCTGGGTCTTCATAGAGTCTGAAATGGTCTTAAAGGCGGAATGAAAATTGGGGTTATTTTGCACTGAAGCTATACACCTGGTTGCAACTTTGCACCAGTTTTTTTTTTTTTTTTTTTTTTAACATTGATGGGTGGAAATCTGCGCTCAAGGCAAGATGGGTGTTCAGCCGAGTACCTGGATGTCGAAGCGTCCTTTTGAATGAATAGCTTTCCAGTTATGGACATCGGTGATCCATTTGCCTGGATAGTGACTTGGGTGGAAATCTTACTCGATCAATGGAGATCTTTGTCAGATCCAGCAGTTTGAATGAATAGCAAGTTGAGTGGGGTGCGCAGTAGATGCGCATTTTTTTATTGTTGAAGTGTAGGTGCATGTGGACAAAGCCAGTACAGGGGTGTTACACTGATAACAGCCCCTTTTTTTTTAAACTTCTACATTTGCAACACACCCTGTGTGTTGTCGGTGAGCTTTTGTGTTGAAATAAAAAGTTTGATTTACATGAATGTTTTCAGTCTGGTAGCAAGTGTAAATACGAATGTCAGACCCTTGAGGTAATGGACAATGTTCAGAAATATTTAGGACAGTGGGACAAAGTGCCTACTTTTTATTGCTGCACGAACTTTAAGCTGACCTTAGTTTTGATTTCCTCTCCGTATCCATGATCTTTGTGATTTGTGTATCAAGGATGTTGGGTATCTGCAAGTTCATGAGGACTTTGATTGGATGGATGTGATGATGCTTTCTGGAGGGGGAGGCCCTCTCATGCTGGCTCAGTGGTTGAAACAATCAATGACATTTATAGGGGTTTTTTTAACAAGTGGTGTCCTGTGTATGTTGGATCAGAACAGGTGCCACTGAACACTACTGAAGTGGCTCAACAGCAGAGCAGCATCACCTCTGATGGGTTGCCTCATGACAGCAAGACTTTGATCTCTCCCCAGTCAGCTTAGTAAATGGTGTCCAGTGTGTCTTGAATCAGAGCAGGCACCAGTGAAAGCCACTGAAGTGACTCACTGGCAGTGCAGTGTCACCTCCGGTGGGTTGCCCCAAGACAGTTGGATTTTGACTGCTCCTAGTGGATTGCCACTTTTAGGGCTGCAGTAGGACAAGACAGTGTGGCTGTGGTCAGGGAATGGGAATGAGTGGTGTGGGTAATGCCAGTGTTATGGCGCAGAAGATAAGATGCTCACACACACACACACACACACACACACACACACACACAAAGCATATTTTAAGTAAATTTAACTTTTTTTTTTCTTAACTTCTTTTAGGGACAGCCTTGCATACATGTGCCACATACTCATGGAATGAACTCGTTTGTTCACCCTCTGTAATTTTCCTGGCACATTTCTATTAAAGCTCGAGGTAATTGTGACATATATATGCTTCATCTTTCTCAGGTCCAGCATATTTTTTTTTGTTGAGTCTGCTGCTGTGTTTTGAGAAGGAGGTGTTTGTGGATTCACCGTTGCTTCCGAAATGGGAAATTTGTGTAGGTTAATAATGTGATTTTGTTTAATAAGTGGGGAGACTTGAGTCAAGTGAAGCGTTAAGCGTGATCTGACTTCACTGAACCAGAAAGGAGTCTACAGTGTGGTTTCTTCTGAAGTTGTTGTGATTAGTGATGATAATCACATGCATGACTAACTCAGTAGCACTTTTTTTTTTTTTTTTATTTACTTACTTGATAATGTAATGTTATTTTTTTCCTGATTTGTTTTTCTCACAGTTTTGCAAGACATAGGTAATTCATTTTACAAGCATATTTTTATGTGAATTTAGTTATTAATAATTCTCTGTTTTCTCCATTATGTTGTACCCAATAATTTGCATTGGCCTGCAGATATATGTAGCCTCGCTTCAAGGCAGAATACTTTGCTCTGTCTGAGACGCCATATCTTCAGTGAAGGAAAAGCCAGTACTGCATTTTCAGCTGTGGAATAAATAAATGGCCATTGTCTCAAAATATTCGAGAACACTGATACGTCGACCTAAGCCAAAGGTCAAGATCTCACCTGGGCCAAAGGTCAAGATCACAGGGGCTCATTTGTTTAATAGGAGACCACTTTATTTCTCAGGAATCCATTTTATAGACAAGACATGACAGAGCAATAGATGCAAGTAAATGTGTATTGATATCAGTATTGCATTTTGAGTTTTTTGAACCTCGTGCTGATGAAGGTCAGAGTAACAGAAGAAAGTGCTTTGTGTGTATCAGCTGAAATCATACAGACTGCGAGCAAGATAATTTTGACTCATGTTCGAATGTTCTGCTAATGTTGGGAATTTTCAGTGGAGACTCAGATTAAGTCTAAGGAAGACAGTGACGTAGACGTTTTTTTGTGGCTCTACAAAAAACGAACACTTTTTCATAGTTTTTTCATTTCATTTGTTGTTCAGTTCTTGTAAAACATAATAAAAGAAAAATGACTTCAGTCATGCCATCGAAGGTTCCCAAGTTACTGTTTGTCTGTCTGATTTTGAGTTTTTCTATGCACTTTTCTTGTGTTGCACACGTTAAACGTTTGTCGGAGGTGGGGTTCAGAGGACCCCAAGATGTGTGGTAGATGATTTACAGTGCTTTCAGTTCAGCAGGAGGTTCATGGCAACTTTGGTGTATGTGATGAGATGTTGGTTTGTTGATGATACTTAATCCTTTGTTGATATTTTTTTTTTTCATGTCTGACACCTATATCATTGCTGTTTTTCAGTTTTGCATACTTTGTTTTGTTTATTTATTCCACGAAAATATGTGAGTCTTATATTGTATAGAGGTATGTCACACATGCTTTGCTTTACATCGTATATTTTGAAATCCTTTGTGCAGCTAACCTTCATATTTCATGACTTAAATAAAAAAATTCTGGTGCTGGTGATTTTGCTTTTCACCGTTCTTTCGATCACACTCCCTCTTTCCCACTCTTGCCACCCTCCGTATTTCCTCCTATCGTTTTTGTATAATTTCGACCCGGTTTCATTTCTGGAAGTACTGTGATGCCAAGTACGACCATAGAAAAGCCTTGAAATCTATTATTACTAACTCGCTACATGGAACTTAAAGGAACTGAAATTTTGTTCAGATTATCCAAATTTCGGGTAGCCATTGATTGCCTTGTATGAAGCACAGACCGTAAGATCTTGGATGCTGAATAGTCAAAACTATCTCAGAATCAGCATTCCAAGTTCGATGCCTTGTCAGAAGTATAGACTGTAAGTCTGGGGAAGTTGAATGGTTACAGCCATCTCCAGGTCGGCTGTCCAGACTTGGTGCCTTTTTCCACTCAGACTGCAGGTCTTGGATGTTGAATAGTAAGAACTGTCACCAAGCCAGCTTCGTGAATTTGATTGTCAGAAGTATGGACTGTTGGTTTTGGAAGCTGAACAGTCAGAAGTTTCACAGAGTCGGCTCTCTAGGTTTGATGGATTGTCGTCAGGACAACCAACAGGTCTTGTTGAGGAGTTAACAGTCACCTAGGTTGTTGCCTCGTCAGAAGTGCAGACTGCAGGTATTATTGGAAGTTGAATGATCATAAACTATCACAGAGTTATCTCCCAAAATTTGATGCTTTTGTCAAATGTACAGGCTGGCAGGTCTGGAGGTTGAATAGTTAGAACTGTCATCAAGGCAGCTCTTCAAAATTTGGTGAATTAAAGTGTCCCAACACATGTTTGTTTTTTTACAGTTTGTCTTGGTCAGTTGCACTTATCATGGAACGGTCAGTCTGTGGATTCAGTTTCACATAGCTTCAGCTTGATCAAGAATTGCAGAAATGAAACAAGGGAGTTAAATTGCAAAATACTGTACACTCTACTCATAATGAATCGGAAACCCCTCTTTAAACCTATGCAGTGTTCACAGACATCATGAATGAGCAGGCTTTGAGCTATGTACATCATCTGAACATTGTGTAATACAGGAAAGGAAAGATGTTTAATGCAGGAAAGGCAAGACTGGTCAGAGGTGAGATCTTTGTCAAATGTTTCATGCAAGGACTGCCCATCTTTTCACACAGGATGGGACATAATATTGGCAGCACTTGCACATTTGACACTTGTGAAAACTAGTGTTGGATTTAAGGCAGCCAACTTCGGCCTTTTGTGGGTTCCACTTCAGTTGCTGTCTTTGCTCAGACTTGTTTCAAACTTTGTTGAATTGTGTGTGTGATGTGTAGTATGATGCTGATTTAACAATTCAGAGTTTGAACGCGAGAGTTCATAGCAATCGGGGAAACTCTCAGTAAATTTGTGCATAGTCTGACAACACACTATCGAAAAAAAAAAAATGTGAGAGAGAGAAAGTGAATGTAAATTGTGTATGCATTTGTGTGAAAGAGAGCACACACCTGGCTGAATAGTGCGTGGTGGAAATGGCCCAGACTGCTTCATGAAAGGGAGTGTGTGTGTGTAAATGGTATTGTGCATGTGCTAACAGTTACAAAATCAAAATCGTTGATGTTACTGGTTATGTTTACCCCCCATCTCCTATCCACGCTCCTGTCCCCTCCCTTCCCAGTCCCAGCCTTCACCAAGAGTTGAGGAAATCTGTGGTGCATTTGACCAGTTTGATCTGTGCCTTTATTTTGCGCAGCAAAGTGCATGACCTTTTTTTTTTTTGGTATGATGATTTGTTTTGCAATTTAGAGGCATTGTCATTTGTTACCTTTCATGGAAAAATGTTTATATGCAGAATATGTTACATTGAAGCTAAGCAGATTATATCCTCAATAATTTACCAGTTTTACCAAAATTAGGATAGTTCCACGATTATTTCTGTGGCAGAAATTGAAGTGGAAAGTTTGTGTGTGTGTGTGTGTGTGTGTGCGCGCTCGCGTGCGTGTGTGTGTGTGTGTGTGTGTCATGTCACAAATAGTTTCTTTTTATTATTTTCTCTTCATATCAGTCACAAATAGTTTCTTTTCATCATATATTTCTGTTCTTTCAGGAGATCTCCTTGTTAAAGGTGGCAATTTTTCATCAGCTGATGTGATATTTGCTGCTAAAGCTTAAGAAACAGATGAAAAAAAATCCATGTAAAGGGCATGAACACAAGTTTTTCCTACATTCACATGTTCAGATACCAATACATATAGCACACAAGTGTACATGCACGCACACACTGACACACACACACACACACACTCACACTGACACACACACATGACACACACACACACACACACACACACACACACACACACACACACACATCTGAAATATCTTGTTTGTTACATTCTGTCTCATTTTGTTTTTCAGTATGTGTACTTACCCTGTTTTTCTTGTCACGTTTAATAGATGCCTTGAAGTAATTGCTTTCTGTGTTATATGTGCTGTATGTAATCTGTAGGTCTTGATCGGTCAGTACCTGTACTGCAGGTAATCTTAGTAGGTCTTGACCAGTCAGTACCTGACACTGCAGGTAAATTTATCTGTCTGTGACAGCACAGTACAGAGGTTGCAGAGAGTAATTTGGAATTTCTGGTAGCAAAAAGCTAGGGTTATCATGCGGAATGGGCTTGTGGTTTTGCGACATGACCTTTCACCTTAACAGATCATGACCGTGGTTTCAGGCTGGTTTCACGTTTACAGGGTTGCCAGTGTCTGAAAGAGAGAAAGAAGGGGAGAGAATAAATTTGTATGTACATATGTAGGCTGTGTGCATGAGCGAATGCAAGTGTCGGCGCACATTTACAGGGTGTATGTATCAAAAAAAAGAAAGAAAGAAAATGATTGCCCCATTTCGTCAAAATTTTTGTATTGATCCGCATTTGGTTTCTGAAAAGTATATGTATGTTTCACTTTTTAATTTCAGTTTTATGCTAAGCATATTTTCTGTCCCCCACCAAAAAAAAAAAAAAAAAAAAAAACGGTTTGACTCAGATATAGAATGAGGGCCATGCTGCTGTTTATTTTTGCATAGGATTTGATGGAAAATTCACATTTGCTAGTTTGTGGCTATTCAGCTATTTATTATGGATGTGTTTGTGAACTGGTTGGTATCAATGTTTTACAGTGTGGACAAGATGATCTGTCATTGTTGTGTAATCATTGTTCATATCTTCCTCCTCTGTGATTTTGGAACCTTCCCATATCTCTCATGGTCTTTGAAAGCTGCTTTAAAAGACATATTATACCGACATATTTCACATTGTCTTCCTCTGTGTTTGGTGCTCATTCTTCCTGCTGCGTTATCCTTGACTTGTTTTTCAGCTGTTGTTTTTGTACTGATTACGCACAGGCCACTTTTTAGTTTACCACCTGTTTGTATCTTTTAAAAGGTAGAAAAGCTGTGTGGTGTACCACTTACAAGCAGACACGCCTTGCACAGAGTTCTGGGATTTACATTATGCGAGACATAAACATTTTAACAGTGGAAAAACCCTTGTTCAAAGATGTTCCTCCTGATGTGATTTTTCGTTCCAGAAAAGATGGATATTTTCTGTCTGATCGAAGGTCTTATGGAAGAAAGATCTTTAAGCAATTTGTGTGTGTTTTAAGAAAAGTTGTTTCTATTAATTCTTTTTTCCTTTAACATCAGTGTGTGGAATGACCTCGATAATGTGACAGCTACTAACAACATAAACTGAATTGTTCTTGACAACAACAAAAATCAGATGAAGTTAGAAAAAAAAAAAGACAAACAGAAAAGGAAGAAGTTTTAGATTGATTGGTTTTGTCTGTCTGATAAGAGAAGATGTTTCAGTAAGTGGAAGTTTTGATCTTTGGTGAAGGTACAATGCTAGAGCTGGAAAATGACCAGACTGAATGCGAGGAGCGCATTTTTCAGTTAGACTTGGTACGATATTCATTTTCCTTACCTTGATTACTTAATCGTGACTGACAGACATATACATTGAATTTTATGAAAGAAACCTGTCGCCCCCCAGAAGAATATCAGAATCAACATGGATCTTTATGTTTAATCACAGTGGTCTTCTTTTTGGTCGACATTTCTTTCAATACGGAGTATTTTTATGATTGGATGGGGTGAAAAAGGAAAGACTGAAGCATGACGTCTTCACATATTTTCTCTCTGATCGAGGTTTTATGGAAGAAAGGTTTTTAAGCAATTTGTGTGTGTGTATAAAAAAGTTGTTTCTATTAATTTTTTTTTCCCCCTTTAACATCTGTGTGTGGTGTTTCTATGTGGCACACCTTTGTTACTTTATAATGTTTATCACTTTTATCTGATGATCACTGTTGTTGTTGCTGGGCATGTGTTTTCTCTGAAAAGGCTCTGTACCAGTGTCAAGTGTATAGCCAGACTTGTGATAGCTGTGGTTTTGTTCTGGTAAGCGCTCAATGATTTATACCTGCCACCTTATCAACTACATCACTATATTTATCAAACCCATTCTGCTCAAGTCGTAATTGGTTGCTTTATTTGTTTTGCTTTTTCTGTTTCTACTTTGTTTTTCACAGTACACTTTGTTTTTTTTTCTTTCTTATTTTTTTTTTTTTTGTTTTTGATCATTTTATTATATATGTGCATGGAGATGTGAACAAAAAGATTTTATATGCTTTCTTCTTCACTTTTGTTGATATTTGTGGCACTGTTGTTAAAATTTTTCAAATTATGAGTGTGTGCGGTGGGCATGTGCGCATTTGCGCCCATGTGTGTGTGTATTGTGTTGAAGTTGTATGCTTTCCCTTTTTGCTTTCCTTTTTTTTTATCTCCTATGTTTTTCTACACAACATGGATATGTTTTGGTTTTTAAGCTGGAAATGTCACTATGATAAATACATTTTCATTGTTTATGTGAAATCATAAGTACACTTTGTAAAAACTTTGATTCCCAGATCTGTTTTTTTTTTCGATGTGTGTGTTTTACACAGTGGACTTTTTGTCATGACAGTAATCCAGTAGAGCAGTGGATTATAAGGAGCTGTAAATAGCGGATTTAGGATGTGCTTGTCGTTGTATTGCATCTGTAGGTTTATAGGTGTGAAATTATGGGGTGATTTTTACAGCCAGTATAACAAAGTGACTAGCATGCTTCCAATACGTTGTACAATTAAATCTTAGTGGGTACAAAAAAAAAAAAAAAACTTAAAATTTGTACTTAAAGTTCTGTACTTTCAAGTTAAAATTCTGTACTTTCAAGTTATGATTGTTTGATGTGACTTTTAAAATGGTTTTAAATTCAAGGTGTTCAACGTCTTTTTGTCTCTCTCTCAACTATTGACCTCCTCACTAACTCCATACACTCTTCCCTTGCACCCCCCCTTCCCCCCCCCCCCCCCCACCCCCCACACACATGCATGTGCGTGCGTACACACACACACACACACACACAAGCACATATATAACCACAGACGTGCATACACACACACTAAAGATAATTTTGAATTTACACACACACACAGCTACACACACACACACACACACACACACACACACACACACACACACACACACACACACACTCTCTCTCACTCTCTCTCACACATGCACACACACACACACACACACACACACACTTTCAGTGATTTCCACCTTCAGTTTAACAAGGCTTTTCTTTAAATGCCACCTCCCCAATTGCTACTTACATTATTCTGCTCTCCAAAGTCTTGCTTGTTATAACTATGTTTGGATGGGATTGTGTATATTACACAGGTGCATGCATATTAGGGCACACTTTATTCTGCTACTCTTACCTTGTGTTTGTAATATTATATTTTGGTAGGAATGCATATTCAGTTTGTAAAGACATTTTGTGCATATTGACTGTGGCGTTTTTGTGTGTATTTATATGCGTGTTTCCTTGATCTTTCTCTGGATGCATTGCAGAGTAATGCATCAGATGCATAGGGGAGTAAGCTGTTTTTAAAACCACCTGTCATACAAACGTCTGATCCCCCTCCTCCTCCCCCTCCTCCTCTCCCGTATCCTTTCCAGGAGCAGAGGATGAAATCGCTCGGTCCAGTCACAAAGACAGCAACAAGTTAGGATACGAAGATGACAAAGTGTCGGATGAGACTAGTTCTCTGGTCAGTCCAGACGGTAGTACGAGTGAAGAGGACTGTTGTATCAGGTGAAAGTATCCCTCAGTCTGATAAAGAAGACAGACAGAATGAAAACAAAGAAGGCTCTGTTCAAATGATGATACATCTGTATCCATACAAGGAGACAGATAGACAGAGGACTGTGTGTTAGATGAAGATATTTCAAAGTGTGGTCAAGTATAACAGACAAGAGTGATTACAAAGAGGACTTATGTCAGATGAAAACAGTTCTGAGTCCAGTCAAATGGATAGACAGTGATGATAAAAGAAGCCCTGTTCTAGATGAATATACCCAAGTAGACAGACAGGGTGAAGATATCTCACCGCCCAGTCACATCGACTGATACCAAGGGAACTCCATGCTGAATGAAAATATCTCTCAACCCAGTGAAGAAGGCAGACAGATCAGTGATTTCAAAAATGACTTAATGTCAGCAGAAACTATCTCTTGCTTCAGTCAAGCCTTTGGACAGAGTGATTTCAAAGAGGGCTCTGTGGTGAATGACGCTGTGTCTCAGTCCAGTCACGTAAATGGAGGGATTTCTTGTAGGACTCCTTGTCTGGTTAAGTGGACAGCAATAATGCAGATGACTCTTTGTCAAATGAAAAATATAATCAGTTCAGCCTAATGGATGAACAGATGGGTAGAGTGATTTCAAATCCATGCGGATGAAAAAAATATCGTGTCAATTCAGTCTTGCAAACCAGAGCAGTCGTTTACAGTGCAAAGGATTTGCACCAGGGGAAGAAGATTCTACTGCAGGAAAAAGCAGGGCAAGCTGTGCATATCGGCCAAGTAGGAAAGTGACCGATGGATACAGCTGGTCTGTACATCGATGTCATGCAGCAAAGAAAATAGAAAGAAGGCTGAATAATCAATGTGGTACCACTTTTGCTTTAAAAAGAATTTTGATTGTTTGTAGCATTGAATTTTTATGCACTGTTGCTGTTTTTGTAGTGTTTGCCAGTGTGTTAGTCTAAAACCAGTGGATTCGGGAAAAAAAGCACTCCATTTTTGGGTCTCATTTTTGCCTCTCTCTGTCTGTCTGTCTGTCTGTCTCTCTCTCTCTCTCTCTCTCTCTCTCTAAGTCAAGTTTTGACAGAGGAATTCTGGCTAAGGTTTGATTCTAAACGTTTTATTCTGTTTTGTTTGTGAAAGAGAAGATAACGCTCGTTTTTTTCAATAAATTATGAATGAAAAATCGTGTTGCCTATCGTAGTAAAGTGCAATAGTCATCATGCTTTATCTTAAATTACAAAAAATTTTAGGGCTTGAAGGGAAGATGGGAGCTATTACGTTGTACATTTCAGTACTTTTTGAATACTAGGACCCTCTTGTGTGTGCGATTTATGATTCTAACTTTCAATTCAGAGTGAGAAAGAAAACAAACTTTTATTCAAAAATGTATTGACACACCGATTCATTTTAGCAGTATTCATGTGTATTGTAATAATGCATGTGGACTTTTGTACTATATTATGGTAGATGCTTCTTTTTTTTAACAGCATGGCTGAATAAATCGTAGAAAAAAAAATTGCCACCCATTTATGACTTGAGTGTGTAAACATTTTGAGTCTTGTGATATCAGCCAATTCAGTCCACAGTGTATGTGTGTGTGTGTGTGTGTGTGTGTGTGTGAGAGAGAGAGAGAGAGAGAGAGAGAGAGAGAGAGAGAATGATTGCAGTTGTGTAGTTGCGTTGTGCATTGGTCTGAGAAACTTTTTTTTTTTTTGTAACTTTTCATTTCACAGCTGTGGAAGCCGAAAGATGAAGAATAAGTATCCGTGAGATTGATCATCAGGAGCTATGATGAGCATCATCTGTACGTAGGAAGGAACAAAAACTACGAGAGATGCCAGAATATTCGGAACTGAAAAGTCATCGGCCTTCCGGTCGATGTACGTGTACTTTTCCCACAACCTCAAAAGACGACAACAGCCCTGAAACTGACTTCAAGAATGTCCATGAAGAGATAGGACAGCTAGAAATACAGAAGAGAGAGAGAGGCAGACATTCAGAAAACGAAGGAAATGTGCACGTTTCAGTACAGCAAAGGGGAAGACGGGGAAACCAGAGAAGAGATAGCGGGGAAGCCATACAGGAAGAGAGGTAGGCAGACAGACAAAGAGACAGGCTACGTTACCGGAAGAGAGCCAGTAAATGTAGAAGGAAAGGCGCGCAGCAAGTACCTGCAGAGGAGGAGACGGGAAGCGATAAAGGAAAAGAGGAGGGGCAACAATTCAGGAAGACAGGCAGGCAGCAACTCGGGAAGAGAGACAGGAGGCAGGCATCACGGGAAGAGAGGATAGAAGCAATACAGGAAAACAGCAGGGTGTGCAATAACAGACATACACACGTTTAAAAATCAGTGGGTGCAATGCAAGAAGAGACTCGCCGAAGCATAAACGAAACAATAGCGGGGGTGCGAGTAATGAAGAGAGGCACCGAGTTGTACAGGAAGACGGGCAGATATGCTGGAAAGAGGAGTGGCAAAACGGACATGTGTAGACAGCACCTCAGAATGGAACGAAGAATGCTACAAAATCAGTTTTTTTTTTTGTTGTTGTTTTTTGTTGTTGTTGTTGTTTTTAGCGGGGGAGTGGGGGACTGCAGTGGAGATAATTTTATCTGCATCAAACAAAAATTGGCACGCATGCACGCACGAACGCACGCACAACGTTATAGTGGATGCTTTCATGTAAGGGGGGGGGGGGGGGGGGGGGAGGAAAACAACTAGGATATGTTAAACATTATGCAGCTTAAATGGCTACATGAAGAATACTTTCAGGTCTGACGTCGCACCCCCCCCCCCCCCCCCCCCACACACACACACACACACACACACACACAGGAACCTCGTCGAAGCTTTTTGTTTGATAACAAGATGAGACAGACAATTGTAGACTGTAACTACACCCGAATAGGCTACACTGCAAGATCTGCCAGCACAGATCAACGGTGTGTCGGTCACGATTTAGAGCTCATGACATGGAAGCAGCAAGAGGACTTCATTACAGCTTGGCAGTAGAAGACCGGCTATGCAAATTTTGAGGATGTGCCTGAGGATCAATTACATTTCCTTGGTGAGCGCTCCGTATCCAGTGAATTGCGATTGTTCGTTCTTATTTTCACACACACACACACACACACACACACACACACACAATCTCTCTCTCTCTCTCTCTCAAAAGAAGACACACACACACACACAC
>JADBJO010001204.1:15000-25000 GCA_016801955.1 Conus betulinus | reverse complement strand
GTTCAAGTACTTCGGCTGTTCGAATGATCCCTGGAGTCTTTTAGCCAGGGTACGACGACGACGACAACCACGAGGACGACGCTGGGTCAATTGAAACTTTATTAGTTACGTCAGAAAGAGGCGATGACAAGCTTGCCAAGCGGACTCGGAATCGTGTGACTGACTTTGTGCTGATAACACCCCTTTACTGCACCGTTTAAGTCATTCCTCGTCTTTTGCAGAAGGTTATCGAATATGTTATGCTGTTGTTCACCATTTTATGCATACTCTGGAAACAAACGTTCGCCATTACGTTGGCAGCATTCTTAGAAATTTATGGGAAGAAAAAACATTGTTTCACTACACATTCAGATGTGATATAGACACCCTTCCCTTTCCGACGCCATTGACCCAGTGGTGTCTGTCGTCCCTTTTAGACAAGTTAGATGGATGCTGACTGCAAATGAGCCATGAAAAAAACATCAAAGATGAAGTGCCTCAGACAAGATCACCACATCTATTACTGTGTACACAGGCCATACGACTTTGCGCCAGGTGACAACTCGGTACATGATTATGCTGGATGGCAAGAACCCTCCAGGCATCACACGTTGTAGTACTGAATGGTCCAGTTATGTATGATACCATGATTCTCCGCCCATCACCACCCAACAGGGCGGAAATAGCGTGTAGGTGGCGGAAATAGTTGGTTGCTTGTTTTTGTTTGAAGGCTTTTCATCGTGTCGATGGTTTTAGACCCTAGCATAAAAAAACAGCAAAACTTTGCTCATCGTTAACATCATCGAAAAATTTTTGAAAACGGGGGGAGGGGGGGGGGGGGGGAGAGAGAGAGAGAGAGAGAGAGAGAGTTTTACAAAAAAACGTGCAACAGGACTACATAACAATTAACTAGCTAATTTATTCAATGATTCAACGCCCATTTTGCGCTGAAGTAGATGAAGGTAAGTGATTGCTTGTTCATTTTCGTTATCCTGAGTGTTTCGTTTCTTGCCTGAAGAAAACCTAAGAGGTCGAAACGCGCCGTGTTTTGTAGCGTGATTCGTTTGTCTACTTTTATTTATTTATTTTTACAGTGCGCTATTACTAACATTTCAAATTTGTTAAAAAAAATGGAAAGGTTAAAAAGATTTAACTGACAAAAATCATGGTGGAGCAAAGTGAAGGATTGAACGAAACCCATCACCAGTACACTTGCTGAGCCACGTGCTAAGAATGGTGGAGCTGCCTGACCCTCAGGCGTCTACTACAACACCCTGCTGACTTAAAGATTCTACGAAACAACACGGCCCTCAAACGTTCATGGAGAGAACAGAAGTGTACTAATGGAGGACCGAACCAAGGGCATGCTGCGTTGAAGAAGCAGTGGAGCATACCCGTGAACAGTTTTGATAATCCTACTTGTTCTTCTTATTTTGTTGTCTTCTGTACCAAAGTAAACACCAGTGGATATTTACTATAGATGCATGGCTAAATAAATCCACACACACACGCACACACACACACACACGCACGCTCGCACGGACGCGCGCACACACACAGAGGGAAGAAGAAAGAGAGTAGGGGAGGGGGTGCGAACAGATAGATAACTGCAGACTAGAGAGAGAGAGAGAGAGAGAGAGAGAGAGGGGGGTTCTCATTACCATGTGCCGAGGTCAGCAGTGCAGGGTACCTTGGTCACCTTCCCAGCAGCCCCTTCTCAATGGTGACGTTCAACGTCACCTGGTTGGACAACTCGTGGGTGATGCTGGCCAAAAAACGTCGCCTGCACAACACAGGACTCTGCAGCCATGTTTCTCTGCCCCATCCCAGGCGGCAAGGAGACAGTGCGACAGGTGGATCAAATGGGGAGACATGGCACAGAGGCGAATGGAATATATGAAGGAAAAAAAAGTGTATCAGCAGATGAGCTGCGAATGGCCGTGATTACTGACTTCAGGTGAAAATAGTAATTATGACTTCTCACGTGATGGAAATCCATGATTATCAGTGATAACTGCTATTTTCGTGTAATACCGGTTTATCTCTTCTTTTTTATTTTTATTTTTTTAGGCATTAACAATTCCCTCTCCCCCCCCCCCCCTCTCTCTCTCTGTGTGTGTGTGTGTGTGTGTGTGTTATTTTATTTGAATACATTTGTATTACTTTGTTTTTGGATATTAAAGACATTTCCATGTTTCGACTTGTATGGTTGTCAACTTGTCAACCTTATGTATAGCTTGAAATGGTATACTTTCATGCACGTGAATTGAATCTTTCATGATGCGATGTAGTGTTCTGACTTTCGGGGGGGGGGGGGGGGGGGGACCTTTTGTAAGAGGAACGGTGTGTAGTTAGATTAATCAAAAAAAAAAAAAGAAAAAAAAAAAAAAAAAAAAAGAGAAGTAGAAGAAAAAGAAAAGAAAGAAAATAAGAAAGGAAAATTTTAAAAAATGAAAAAATAGGGAAAAATAGAAAAACAAGAAAACGAAGGGAAAATGATCGAAGAAAAAGGGAATTGAAAAAAAAGGAAAAAAAAAAGAAGGAACGAAATCAACTGACAGATACGCAGAACACAATGACTGACAACGTAATTCACAGATCAGCTGACTCACGTGGACATCCCCCGGCAACCTGAGGGGCTTAGGACTCAGGTCGAACTTGCTGAGCGTCACCCACTTGTCCCCCGAGGCTGTAACAGAATCTGCGTGTTATATAGGCAACCACACGAAAATACAGTACAGGTGGTACCTATCTGCACGTGCTGGATCAGAAAAAGCACTACGGAACACCTCCAGAGTCAATCAACAACAACAGCACAGTGTCTTCTCTCGTGGTGGCCTCTTGGTGGCTTGATTCTGATTTGATCCCTGTGGACTGCCGGTACCGGGGCTGCGACAGGACAAGCCTTGGTGGGGCTGTACACGCGGAACGGGAATGAGTAATTCGTGGTGTGGGAGTAATGAAACTGGGGCGGCACAGAAGATGACGGAAAAAAAAAAAAAAAAAAAAAACTAGAAGGGTGCTCGGGAGAGCGTAGTCCTCTATCGAGGTCCAACTGATCCTGGATCTGCCGTTTGATCCGGAACAGTTCCACAATTTCATGGATTTGTTCCACGGTTACGTTCCATCTTTCCTCTAAGTTTCGTTATGTTGTTCTCTATTTTTTCGTTTTGTTTTGTTTTTCGTAATGTTGCTGACAGAAAGACGAGGAAACAGGCGTAGACGTAGCACTTGAGAGAGAGAGAGAGAGAGAGAGAGAGAGAGAGAGAGAGAGAGAGAGAGAGAGAGAGAGTTTTTAATGACCTCTGTGTGTGTGTGTGTGTGTGTGGTGTGTGTGAGAGAGAGAGAGAGAGAGAGAGAGAGAGAGTTTTAATTACCTCTGTGTGTGTGTGTGTGTGAGAGTGTGTGTGTGTGTGTGTGTGTGTGTGTGTGTGTGTGTGTGTGTGTGTGTGTGTGTGAGAGAGAGAGAGAGAGAGAGAGAGAGAAGACATCAAAACAAGGGAAAAGTATGACATTTGAAGAAACTAATGGACTAGATTTGGTGTTGAAATTAAAGTTTGAAAACCTCAAGGACACTGCCTTATGAAGCGCGCGCGCACACACACACACACCACACACACACACACACACACACACACCACACACACACACACACACACGCACGTATTTACATACGCACACACGCACAAACACACAGTAAGACGGACAGAGAGAGAGAGAGAGAGAGAGAGGAGAGAGAGAGATAGAGAGAGAGAGAGTTTTCAATGTCCTCAAGTTTAGACTAATGGTCACATTCCACAAACGGAAGGGCTCACTGACGATGTACGACTACATGTGTGAAGTAGAAATGACAATACATCCGGGTCCTGACATCTTCAACTTGGGGGAGGAGGGTGTGGAGGAGGGGGGTGGGGGGGGGGGGGTGTAAAAAGAATGCTCCCTGGCATAAAACTGGGTGCAGACAAACACTGACGCACGAACGTTTGTACTACAAGTATCATCAAGTCTTCATGCAGTGTCAGTCTTTATTGTCATTTTCATTTGAGCATGATACGTAAAATTCAAGTAGACCTACATGGACAAGTTATTGTTCGTCTCGCAGACCCCACCTTACCCTTCTCAACCCCTACCTAAACACACACACACACACACACACACACACACACACACACACACACACACACACACACACAACGTCAGCAGCAAACGCAAAACACAATCTAAAAAAAAAAAAAAAAAAATAAAAGAAAACATGGAGTGGGGATGGGAGGTGTGAGGGGGAGGGGGTGGAGAAGGAAAAACAAATACATAAATGGCAGTTGATGGAAGAGCATTCGGGAGAACTAAGGCTTCCACCAAGGTTAAAACGTTTCCTAATCCGTCCTTGATCCAGAGTCCGCTCTTTGGTCTGGATCCGCACCAAGCATCAGTCCCAACATTGAACAGGTCTCCCTCTTTGGGCTATGCACCTTCTTCTAACCAAGTTTGGTTAAAATCGCCTTCTTTTTTGTATGTTACCATTCTGTGCAACCTCAGTGGCAGTGCATCCCCGCCGCTCATTCCGACTCCCCGTCCACAGCCACAGCCCGGTCCATCCCGCCGCAGCCCCAACACCGGCAATCCATTGGGAGCAGTTAATGTCAAGTCATCTACAGGCAACCCACCGGAGGAGACACTGCACTGCTGCCGAGTCACTTCGGTGATGTTCAATGGCGACTGTTCTGATCCAACATACGCAGGACACCACCTGCTAAGCCCCTACTCACGACAATAATTGCTTAATCGCGGAGCCGGTGTGAGTGAGCACTCCCTCCGGAGGGCGCCACCACGTCCGTCCATCAATAGCCCCCCACGGACTCGCCGATACCGGTGACCCAGACGGAACCAAACTAAGGCCACAGACGTGGAGAGGTAATTGAAACTGAGGTCACCATGAGAGCAGGGCATGAAGGGCCACAGGATCTGAGAGTCTTTTTTATGCTGATCGATGAGAATGAGGATGATAAAGATGATGCTACAGATTTCCATTCCGGTCTGAGACTGCATGATAGGGCTGTACTCTACGCTTCCTTTCATAATATATCCCGGCGTCAACCAGGCCCGAGAGTTACAGACACCTGCAGTGTTGGTCAGGAAATTGAGCAACACTCTCAGAGACGCATCCATTAAGTGGATGGAACTCGACTGTTTGGTCCCAGTCTCCCCAGCTGAGCCCGTAGCAAACCCAACTCTGGTTAGGAGCCGGTCGGGGCAGAAAAATCCCACATGACTCTGATGGGAACCGAGCCCACGACCTCCCAGCCGGGAGTCCGCGACGCTAAACACTTCGCTACGGCGGCTGGTCTGCACCAGAATTTAATGGCTTCGTCTTTTAGCCGAATTCCATCTTTATACCGAATTCCGTTAAAATCAGCGGTGGCGTTTTTGCACGATTTTGCTAACAGAGACGAACACGTGCAGGTGAAAAAAAAGTAACATCTTAGCGGTGCTGATGAAATTAAATGCTAATGATCACCAGCTACGGTTGTCAAATTGAGAAACCCGCTGATAAATTTAATTGTGTATTCGCTTGTGTTGGCAGTCCCCGTAGCAGTTGCAGTTGCAACAGAGTCTGCAATCAAGGATCGGGCTTTCCAGCCACAGTAGGCGCTGCAACTCCACAACTGACTGATCCACGGCGCAACACCATCGTTTCTCGAGATACACGGATTGCCATTCATGGCTGTCACCCGCACTCACCGCAGTCTCTCCATTCCACGTTGCCGTCCTGGTTGAAGCCGTCGTGGTGGTCGTTCAGAATGAACCCCGAGGCATCTCTGTACAGGAAGATGGCAGCCACCCAGGCGAGCAGTCTCAGGGCCGTCATGATGAGCGTGTGCCTGTCTGTGTACGTAGCGCGTGTGTGTGTGAGACGCCTTCCGATCCAGGTCTCCTCAGCTTAGGGGCCACCTTAAACTGACCTTTCACCGACAGCTGTATCTAAGGTCCACTGCTAATCCCTCCTCCGCTTCCAACCCCCCCCCCCCCCCCCCCCCCCCCCCCCCCCCCGCCCCAACCCCCCCCCCCCCCCCCCCCCCCCCCCCCCCCCCCCCCCCCCCCCCCCCCCCCCCCCCCCCCCCCCCCCCCCCCCCCCCCCCCCCCCCCCACCCCCCCCCCCCCCCCCCCCCCCCCCCCCCCCCCCCCCCCCCCCCCCCCCCCCCCCCCCCCCCCCCAACCCCACCCCCCCCCTTCCCCCCCCCCCCCCCCCCCCCCCCCCCCCCCCCCCCCCCCCCCCCCAACCTCCGCCTCTATCTCCATCCGTTCCCCCATGCCTTCGGAGAAAAAAAAATGAAAAGAAAAGGAAAAAAAAAAAAAAAAGCTATGAATCTATGGTACAGTGTTTGCCACAAAAGGATGAAGTCTTCTCATTAAACTGCTAGCTATTCCTATAGCCATGAAGGTGACTCGGCTCTAAATTTGTGAACACGGCACACGTGTGTGCAAAAAGACGTGTGATTATTGTACTCGTCAGATTAGGCCTATATGTGCTTCTTTTCATGTGCATGTTTTCGGGTTTCTCCTCTCTCTCTCTGTGCTTTTTTTATGCAAATTACACACCCAAACAAATTTGTTTTATGAAAAGAGGAAATAATTAAACAACAATGAGACCAGGAATGTATTTCTTTTTTCTAGAACGAAACTACTTTACTAAAAGAGGAAATAATTACACAGCAAAGAGAAGAATACAGTTTTCTACTTTACAATTTTTCTTTTTTGTGAAGACAGTTATGGATAATTCTAGTATTTAGTTCCTCTTTTTATGAATGAAATGTATGGTGCTGGTGTATAATTAATCTTTTCATGAAGAAAATATATAGATCAGGTGTGTTGTTCCTTTGTATTTGGAGACACTTAGAGATTGTTCCGGTTTTATAATTCCTTTTCTGCCGAAGAAGACATCTTTTTTAGATCTGGTTTAAACAAATCTTTAATCACAGGTACGTACTATGTTTACACAATACAAAGTGAGCAGCAACAAGCTGAACGCTTATAGTGTGCTCTGCAAAATGACAACACACACAACTAATTTACCTGGCGGCTACAATAACACAAATATTACATTATTCATTTGAAAACAATTGACAGTTTAAAGTTTATAAATCGCATGAAGATTACAAAAAGAGAACACCCCGCCCCCGCCCCCCCCCCCCCCCCCCCCCCCCCCCCCCCCCGAAAAGAGAAAAAATAATTAAAAGAAAGAAATAAACAGAGATTAATGAAGAGAGACGATGAGAAATACACCACAGGCACACTAATTTGTTATCATCACAATTTGAAAATAATGGCAACATTTTTAATACAATCTTTTTTGTCATACTTGAAACCTCCAAAAGGCAATGTATCTAAAACCGGTTGCTTCCAGAGATAAACTTATGAACAGCTTCAAATATCAATATATTGGTATCTATCTGCAGATTACGGTCACCTTTTAACAGTGTTTGAACATTTCTGTAGTGTGATGGGAGCGGAAATAGCATTTGCGCGGGTTTCATGAAAACGAGGACACAAGAGAAAATAGTGCTCAGCTGTTTCCTTCCCATTACCACACTCACACAGTGGGTCGTTAATTAGATGGCGGTTGAACATACCATATCTCAGATCACTTATTCCAAGACGAAGACGGCAATGAATAATTTGTTTTTTTCTCTCGCCAAGGTAAAAGTACGGTGGTATGACAGGATCGTCAGCCGATAAATGATGCTCGACTATGCTTAAAGATAGAATGGCTTGAATATGATCTGGGAGACTATTCCATAAAGATGTAGTTGAGGAATAAAAGATTTCCGATATATCTCAGTGCTGCATTTTGGAGTTGTACGCTCTAACGATCTTCTCCTGTGATAAAGATTCCTGTCCGAAACAAGACCAGGCAAAAGATCAAGTAAATAATCCGGACACATGCCATTTATCATTTTATAGTAATATATAATTTTATGTCTTTTCCTCCTTTCCTTGAGTGAGCAAAATCCAGATTCTTCATATAATTTTTGATGATTTGTTCCACGAACAGCTCCAGTAGTTGTTCTTTTAGCTTCAAAGTGTAAGTTTTCAAGAGAACTGGATTGCATTTCGGAGCAGTTGTCCCACACAACATCTGCATAGTCAAAATTTAGGTACTACGAAAGATTTATACATAATTTTTAAGGCTCTCCTACTAAATCTATATTTGAAACTTTTCATACAGGAAAGCAGCATAGTGATTTTGTTTCGTATACCATTAATATGCTCATCCCACTTGCAATTATTTTGAAGTATAAGTCCTAGATGTTTATGTTTATCTTTGCCTTGAAGATACGTTCAAATACAGGGGTAAAACTAGATGATTGCCCCGTAAAAAGTTAAGTAATTCTGTTTTCACTTCACTGAATTTTATTTTCCAGCGCTGCGCCCAAAGATGTATCTTTTGTAGATCAGAATGATTATTTCTGTGCGAATAGTAGGATCATTAAGTGAGAAGGACATGCTGGTATCGTCCGCAAAAAGTTTAACTTTAGATCTTATACCGTCTGTAATGTCGTTAATGTAAATAAGAGAGGTCCAAGAACTGAGCCTTGGGGAACTCCTGCAGAGATTCTGGCATAGTCTGATTGGTCACCCTTGATTACAAGTGCCTGCTTGCGATCGGAGAGATAATCGGTGAATCATGCTAACAAATTAATGTCCCTCGTATGCCATTGCCTTCAAGTTTACAGATGAGACCTATATGCCAGACACGGTCAAAAGCTTTACAAATGTCGAAGTACACAGCTTGCGTTGTGATTCCACTATCAAATGAGGAACATAAATCGTTATAGATACATAATAACTGATTGACTGGGGATTTTTGTTTTAGATCTCGTGTATGAGAACTCGTTTCATGAAGATAATAACAGGTTTGGTCTTAAGATAGTAACAATTAGGTTTGGTCTTAAATCCTCAGTGCATTGAGATTCTAAGTAGTTCTGGTTCATGATTGCTCTCACTGTAATGAAAATTACAACATGAACATTTTGAAATTTCAAGTCTGCCATAATATGATAACTGCCATTTTGTTGCTGTGACCGATCGTTCCTTGAACAGGTCAACGCACCAGGGGCAGGAGTGGACACGGGTCAGCTGTGACTGTAGATAAGGCAGAAAGGTTTTGGAGAGATTGAAATGAGAGAAAGAGGAGTGCGTTTGCTGATAGTCGGAAGACGTCACGATTTTTCTCGATGTCGACTCGGCAATTTTTTTTTCTCTCCTGTTCAACATGATCGTCTTATCATGCTGGTTTCTCGTTCGTTCCTTCTTCTTTCCCTTTTCTTCTTATTTGTATTAGCTCTGCGACAATTCTGTGTGTTTATCATTTAGTTCAGTTCTGTGGGCATCCTGAAGGTTGTTACTACGGGGAATGACGGTGGCGTGTGCCTCAAACAGACTGACAATCAAAGTCCCCATCCTGGCTTTCTCGAGTGGCTTACCTTCTTCTAAGCCCTGCCACTGGTTCTTCAAACCAGTTGCTTCGGTAGGTGGTGCCTGTCAACAAGGGAGGATAACCTATCTAGAAAAAAAAGAGCATTCTCTCTCCGCTGCCGTATACCGTATACAAGAAGACGGAAATGAAGATGGAGCTTTTAAAGCAGAGAGGATTTAAAACATAAAGCATAAAAAAATTGTCTGTTGCTGACAGCTAGGATAGGTCAGGATTATTGTTTTGTGTGTCTGCTATTGTGAAGACATATTGTCAACATTTATTTGTTACTGCGATTGGATTTAATTCAATTTGACTTTTTTTTTTTAAAATACAGATGCATCCCTGAATTGGCAATAATTGATTATTGCTCAAATTGTCTTGCAACACACACTTTACGTTTAAGATAAGCACTTTATCTATTCTGTAAAACTGCTCCGACCTTGAACCAAGTGACGGAACCAAAGTTTTGACCCTTGCACCGACATCTATAAAAGGACCCATGCTTTCTTCTTCGTTGTAATCTCAAAAAAAAAAAAAAAAAAAAAA
>JADBJO010001204.1:5000-10000 GCA_016801955.1 Conus betulinus | reverse complement strand
CTGGCTGAACAATACATGCAGTTTAAAATGACTGGCTGAACAATACATGCAGTTTAAAAACGACTGGCTGAACAATACATGCAGTTAAAAATGACTGGCTGAACAACACATGCAGTTAAAAATGACTGGCTGAACAAGATATGCTAGTTTTGAAATGATGGCTGAACAACACATGCAGTTAAAAGTGACTGGCTGAACAACACATGCAGTTAAAAATGACTGGCTGAACAATACATGCAGTTACAAATGACTGGCTGAACAATACATGCAGTTTGAAAATGACTGGCTGAACAATACATGCAGTTTAAAATGACTGGCTGAAACAATACATGCAGTTTAAAATGACTGGCTGAACAAATACATGCAGTTGAAAATGACTGGCTGAACAATACACATGCAGACTGGCTGAACAAACATGCAGTTAAAATGACTAGCTGAACAATACATGCGATTTAAAATGACTTGCCGAACAATACACACAGTTAAGAATGACTTTCGGCACCATACAGCAGTTTAAAAAGCGACAGACTGAACAAATACATGCAAGACAATATCGTAATTTGCTGTACAATACATGCAGCTGAAAATCGCTGGCAGGACTAACAACCTATGCAGTTAAAAATGACTGGTTGAACAATACATGCAGGACAAAATCATTACTGGCTGAACAATACATGCAAGACAATATAGTAACTTGCTGAACAATACAAGCAGTTAGCAATGACTGGCTGAACAATGTATGCAAGACAATATAGTAACTTGCTGGACAATACAAGCAGTGAAAATGACTGGCTGAACAATACACACAGGACAATGTATGACTGGTTAAATAATACATGCAGGAAAACGTAGTAATTAGATGAACGATACATGCAGGAAAAAGTAGTAATTAGATGAACGATACATGCAGAAAAATGTAATGACTAATGAAGGATACATGCAGGAAAAATGTAATGACTAATGAAGGATACATGCAGGAAAATGATATGACTAATGAACAATACATGCAGAAAAATGTAATAACTAGATGAACGATACATGCAGGAAAATGTAATGACTAATGAACGATACATGCAGAAAAATGTAATAGCTAGATGAACGATACATGCACAAAAAAAATGTAATGACTGGATGAGCGATAAATGCAGAAAAATGTAATGACTAATGAACGATACATGCAGGAAAAATGTACGGAGTAATGAACGATACATGCAGAAAAATGTAAAGACTGGATGGTCGATACATGCAGGAAAATGTAATGACTAATGAACGATACATGCAGGAAAATGTAATCACTAATGAATGATACATACAGGAAAATTTAATGACTAATGAATGATACATACAGAAAATGTAATGACTAATGAACGATACAGGCAGGAAAATGTAATGGCTAATGAATGATACATGCAGAAAAATGTAATGACTGGATGAGCGATACATGCAGGAAAAATGTAATGACTAATGAACGATACATGCAGAAAATGTAATGACTAATGAACGATAAAAAAAAAAAATGTAATAACTATATGAACGATACATGCAGGAAAATGTAATGACTAGATGAACGATACATGCAGGAAAATGTAGCGACTAATGAATGATACATGCAGGAAAATTTAATAACTATATGAACGATACATGCAGGAAAATGTAATGACTAATGAACGATACATGCAGGAAAATGTGGTGACTGGTTGAACATACACATGCAGGAAAATGTTGTGATTGGCTGAATGATGTAAGCAGGAAAATGTGGTGATTAGTTTAACGACAGGAAAATGTAGTAACCGGTTGAATGAACACAAGCAGGAAAATGTAGTAACCGGTTGAATGACACAAGCAGGAAAAATGTAGTAACCGTTGAATGACACAAGCAGGAAAATGTAGTAACCGGTTGAATGACACAAGCAAGGAAAATGTAGTAACCGGTTGAATGACACAAGCAGGAAAATGTAGCGACTAGCTGAACAGTGCATGTAGGATAATGTAGTGGCTGGTTGAACAACAGACGCCGGAAAACGTACTGAATAACAGATGCCGGAAAACGTGCTGAATAATACATGCCGGAAAACGCACTGAATAGCACATGCCGGAAAACGTACTGAATAATAAATGCCTGGAAAACGTATTGACTAACAGATGCCGTAAAACGCACTGATCAGCCGAACAAAGCATCCATGAAAAAGTAGGGAGTGGCTGAAATGCAGCCAGCTGTCTGTTTCACAGAACTTGAGTTGAGGAGGAATGAACCGCGGAGCCACCGGGTAGCACTTGAGTCAGTATGATGACATGTTGACAGGAAATCTAATGAGACATGAGCGTGTTAACGACATCAAGCAACCTCTGCGCGACCATTCTGCGAAGAACAGCGCATTGCAAGAGGGGGAAGACAGGGCAGACAACCCGGACATCTTTCTACGATGATCAGAGGTGGCTGCACACCAAAACATTATGCACCAAGGCCTTGCTTTAGGAGTCGAGTATTTATAGACAGGCACAATTTGTTTTTTGAGATTTTTTTCCCATTGTGTCTGGAAGTAGATTTATCTGCTTTTCTTTCATAAGCCCATCAAGATGCAGGCCATGCAGGTGCCAAGTACACTGATTGAAATGAAAGGAATGGGACTGTTTTGGGGATGACACGATATGTGTGAAGCAAGCCACCGCTACACGATGGTGTGTGTGTGTGTGTGTGTGTGTGATGCAAACTATCACTACACGATGATGCGTGTGTGTGTGTGTGTGTGTGTGTGTGTGTGTGTGTGTGTGTGTGTGTGTGTGTGTGTGTGTGTGTGTGTGAAGCAACTTACCGGTATACGATGATGTGTGTGTGTGTGTGTGTGTGTGTGTGTGTGTGTGTGATGCAAGCTACAACTACACGATGGTCAACTCTTCTCTTTCACGAAGGGTCGATCGGAATTTAACATAATATATGCTCGATTTCTATTTTCTTTTCTATTTCTTTTTCATTGCTGATAGTGCTCTTTTTTTTTTTTTCTTTATTCATAATAAAGTTAAATGTGTTGTTTCTAACCGCTAGCGCCAATGATCACAGTGTTAAACAACAGTACATTCGCCGTAATAAACAACAATATCTGAAATACGTCATTCAAAATAATGTAAAACATATCATTCAAAATAAGGCTGCACTCACATGTAAATTACTAGAATGAATAAATATATCACACGTGACACTGAGCAAATGAAATTGGTTGAAAAAGAAAGTGTCACTAGGAAAAACCGTTACGCCATTGACCTACAAACAACAGTAATACAGTCAAAAGCAGTGTTGCTCCCCCTCCCGTAGAGCGTGACGTCCAGGTTAACTATCATCCCACGCAGTCTTAGGATAGGCCTGGACCTCGCCAGGGGGAGGGAACTGGGGCACGGACTGGTCGCTTAAGTCCCTCTGCTCAGCCAGGACCCTGTCCAGCCGCTGCAGCACGCGCAAGAAGCCCGGGTTCAGGCGAGTCTGGGGGCGGCGAGAACTCACGTGCGCCAAAGCGCGCACCAGGGGGATGTGGTAATGGTGCATGAGGTATTGCACCACGAAGGCTGGCGCGCGGGACTTGCCATGGTAGCTGACCACCAGCACGCGGCTCCCGCGCTGCCTCCAGCCGTTGATAAAAGCGTTGGCGTCGGCGAAGTACAGGTCGATGTTCTCCCACTCGATGTCGTCCACGGCCACCTTGAGCTTGGTGCGGAAGTGGGGCTTTTTGCACGCGCACGGGCACGTGCTCTTCTTCTCGGCGGGCACGACGTGCGGGTCCAGGTTGGTGATGTCCACGATGGCGTCCACTTTGAGGCTGCACAGCAAGGGTTCGTTGTAGGCGGCCTCCACGCCGCCCACCCACAGGCTGTCCACCACTCGGCTGATGCAGCCTGCCTCCAAGGCAGAAGGGAAGAAGGTGGAGTCGGTCGTCACTACCCCTACCTTGCCGTCCCTGGATGGCAGGAGTCGGGACGTGGGCGTTCTGGATACGAACGACCTGGAAGTTCTGTGTGCGGCCACGTCGGAAGACGCTTTGGAAAGACAAGCATCTGGTGCTGACTTGGGGTCACAGAACTTGTCTGGGGGATTTTTCGTGGACACAGTCCTGGGTTTCCTGCCCTGGTAAAAAGTGAACCCTCTGCTGTCTACTTGGAGTGGAGAACTGCTCTTGAAAGTGTCTGCATGGGACAGGAGAACGTTCTTGTCCGGAGAGATCCCGGGTTTGTCTACAGGATGGACATTCCGGGTCACACAGAACAGTTCTTCGGGAACTCTACACGGAAGCCGTTTCATTACGGTTTTGTTTAGACTGTGGGTATTGCGATTCTTCGATCCATTGACATGAGATTCTCGGGGTATTAGTTTTGACCGTTCTGTGGTTTGGCTACCAGCCGTAAAGGTGGGAGGGGCAGATACTTCAGCCCAAGCCCGACTTCTACGTTAGGCCGCTCAGATCCTGATGCCTCTGATGTCTTTGTTCCCACAGACAGGCGGGAAGCTGACACCGACCCGTTCCCGGTCTTACGCGAGGTTTCTCCAGGCTTTGGGCGTCTGGAGAAGAACTCGTGTAGATGCAGCTTGCTCTTGTACACAGCCATCCCGAACAGTTTCTGCCAAAGACCTCTGCCGTCTCATGGGGCTCCTCGTCGGGTGTGTTCCCTGTTCGCACAAGTCCTCACTGTCATCCTCCTCGTCCTCCTCGGTACTGCCGCTCTCAACGATCAGCATGGAAGAAGCGAACCCGTTGCTCTTCTTGCCCGAACATCGGGACGACTCAGTGACGTGAGTAGCCGAGGATCCGACGTGGTCCATGTCTGTGAGAGGGGAAGCCAGGGAACGATTACGAGACAGCACGGTACGACGTAGCCGTGACGTCACTTCCTCCGATTGCATGGCGGCGCGTTTTCTGTGAACAAAGAAACAGTAAAGAATAAGGAACGGACAATCTGTTTCTTTATGAGCGAAGTGGATGCATGAAGTTTCAGTGTCAGTCTCGTCACCGCGA
>JADBJO010001203.1:465000-468865 GCA_016801955.1 Conus betulinus | reverse complement strand
AAATTGAGCTTAAGAGAACCAGTAATTAGAGTCTGGGCAAAAGGTCCCAGTTGGCTTTATCTTCGTTGTATTTTGTATGTCCGAGGGTATGCTCAGTTCTCTCTGGACACACTAAGATCTGAACTTCAACAGGAAGATGGTCACTACCCAGTGGTGACTGAATGACATTCCACGTGCAAAGTGGAAAAATACCCGGAGTTACTAAGGACAAATCAATTGATGAATTTTTCTGATCAGAACGATCAGCAATTCTGGTGATAGACCCGTCATTCAGTATCGTTAGATTAGCATTTACTATAGTGTTGGCGAGATATTCATTATTGTTTGTGATATTTTTAGAGTTTTCGGACCATAGAGCATGATGGGAATTGAAATCACCCAGAATAATCCACTCTTTGTTTGAATCTAAATCAAACAACCAGTCGGCTTCCTTCTTGGACACACCATCTGGGTAATAACAGTTCACAACTTGTAAACTTTGGCCCTTGATATTCACTGCTATACAGCAGGAATATAAGCGTTTGTCAGTCGCGTTACAGGGTGTTTAACAGGTTGGTACAAAATGTTGCACGACACATATATGGCAGTTTTTGTTTTAGTATTTTTTTCACTGCATTAGTCACTGGAGGAAAATAGTATCCCGGGAGTTTTGGTAAATCATTTTTATGACAATCAGAGACTGCAGTGCAAGGACATCAAACTATGGTCTTCCAAAAACTGAATAAGGTAGTCAATGTTACATTTGCTTCTGCAGTTCCATTGTAAAAACTTAAGACGATCTATGACTGACTGTCCATGCTGTCTTTTGAACTGGTTGTCCGCATTACAAGGGAAGGAAGAATAATACAAACAGAAACAGGCGGATTTTTGCAAAAGAACACAAAGAAAGAGCTTTCATTTTGTAAAAGTTCATAACACATTGGCATGACACTTTGAAATAATTCTTTTGAATTCCAAAACAGAAGATGTAAGCAGGTCCGTCACGTTTTTCATAATACTGATGAATTTAACTGAAAGGGTTTCCATGAACACAACAATACTATTGAGATCAAATTAGAAGGAGATGGACAGCCGAGCGATGGAACTTTTGGAGACTCTGTTGGCTGACATTTTTTCTTAGGAGTACTAAGATGGGGTGACAATTCTGGCCTATTTTCGCAGTTTTCTGCCTTGACTTTATCTTTTCCCAAGTCGGGAGAATAATTTTTTTGCGACAGTTACTGGGGAGCAAGCCGCCTTTTTCGTGACCGGCGACTTACTTTTGTTCCCAGCAACAACTGAGGAATATGACACAGGAACAGCATGGTTACATGGACTTGAATCATGGTTTGAAGACTGCTGACCACACTGTTCAGGATTTGTTTGTCCTTCTAGCTGAGCTCGTGCAAGAGAAATAGCTTCTAAGAAAGACATATAATTAGATGATTTTAAGAGCCCGCCAAGACTCTAAGTTTATATTCAGGACACCCAAGGTAGGAAGCAGAGTGATTTCCTGAACAATTCACACAGCGTCTGGCGTTGGAACATTTGCTATTGTCATGGCCAGACTGACCACATCTACCACACGTCTGTTTGGAGCGACATGCGGATTTTGTATGTCCCAGTCTGTTGCAGCGAGTGCAACGAAAGACTTGCGGAACAAATGGTTTAATGTCAAAAGACTGAAACCCAAGAAAGATTTTTTTGGGAAGACTTGGGACAGTGAAGGTAATTTTCACTGCCCTCGAGTCACTGCCATCTTTATTTTTCAATCTTTTGGCCGCTTTTGCTCCTGGTATTTCTCTTCTAATTTCATCAAGAGAAATATCTACAGGAATGGGTTTAATCACCCCTTCGGTATACACCTCAGGGATGGAGCAGTTGATAGTGATGCCAGCGAGATTTTTTGTATTTAAGAGCGCTTTTTGCTGATCGGCAGAAGTACAGCCAATCAACCATTTACCGGACGACAATTGTTTCTGTTCAATAATGGGTCCGATGGTATTGGTCCAAAGCTTTCTGCTGAGAACCCCAATACCAGCCAAAGTTGCAGAACCCTTTTTGGTATCTTCCAAAATGACCGGAAAATTGAAAGACGATATTTTTTTGGATTCTGAAAGTTTCTGGTGTGTCGTAGAGACGTGGTCTCTCTGACATGGCGAGGTAAGTGATGTTTTTTTTAGTGATGAGGATGACGGACACAAGGGGGTGGAGACCCTCGACAGCCTCAACTGTCTGGTCAACATTGGCTGTTTCATTCTTTTTTGAGTCGTTTAATAAAGACGCAAGACGATTAACCAGATGCTTTTTTCTTCCCATTTTTAGGAAGATCATTTTCTGATAAAAGTTTTTTTTTTAATGAGAGACTTTAAGGTCACTCAACAAATCTGGATTTGTTTTAAATTTTGACAGATTCGTTGAGACTGCCATTGCCAATCTGCCAGAAAATGGGGAAAAGGGAGGGGGGGGGGGGGGGGGGGGGGGGGGGGGGTAGGGAAGAAGGGGGAAATTGAAGAAAGGCTCCCAGGAAAAAGAAGTGGGGAGGTTGAAAAAGGATGGGAGGGTAGGAGGAGGAGGACACACACACACACACACACACACACACACACACACACACACACACACACGCACACACGCACGCACACACACACACACACACACACACACACACACGCGCGCGCGCGCGCGCGCGCACACACGCACGCACGCACGCACGCACGCACACACACGCACACACACACACCCCCCCACACACACACACACCCCACACACACACACACACACACAACAACAACAACAACAACACACCTAAACAAACAAACAAATGGTCAAACACCAAACACTACAGTAACCGTTTACGAGAACCCATCACTGATTATGACTAGCATTACATGAGTATGAGTTTGATAGAAACGAAACGATAAACTGCTTACTTGGTATAAGTTTGGATAGAAATTATAATACAACTGCAAAATGCACACAAAAGCGCGCGCCCGCGCGCGCGCGCGCGCGCACACACACACACACCACACACCGTTAGTATAGGATTTTTTTGAAAGAGATAGGACTTTTCAAATTATCCAGCCCCAGACTGTCGACTTTAAAGTAAATAATGCTCAGATTTAAAAAAAAAAAAAAAAAAAAAAATATATATGTAAATATATGTATTATCAATTAGGCAAATTGAATAGCGCTGCAATATCCTATATCATGACTATGTGAAAATATTCAGGCCAATTTAACAGGCCTGTGAGCCGTCAATGACTAATTCTTGTGTCAGAAAGAAACACAATTTGGATTTAAATTAAGAAGAAGGAGGGGAAAAGTTAGATGAAACCGCGCACTGACTTGATTGTAGACTGGAAAATCCAGCAGCTTATTCACCGTGGCAAGAAAAAACGAAAGCAAACACACGCAAATTTTGATGTTTTGATGACGTCAAGATCGGGGAGACGCAGATAAAACAAAAAAACGTCACAAAAAAGAAGCTGGATCGAAATACCAACAGGCAGTCTCGGCAGGTCCTACGCGGCCACAAACCACGTAAGACCCACCCGCAACACCGCAGTCAGCGGAGGACGCGGAACGGCGCCGCCACCCCAAAGGCAGAAGATTAGGCCGATTCTCCTTCCATCAGCTGGACGGTCGGTGTTACCAAGGCAACAAAACCCAGTCCGGCCTCTCGGGGAGAAAACACCGACGACCCCAATACAATCCACGCCGATGCAGCAACGATGGCGCACAGACCGACCACCGGAGACCACCGGAGACCCCCGCAATCCCAACGGAACAGCCCCGGACCGTTGAACAGTCCAGAAAGGACCACAGACAATAACGCCGGACCACCACCTCAAGGCCGTGGCAACAAGACCGTCCCGCACAAGAC
>JADBJO010001203.1:435000-460000 GCA_016801955.1 Conus betulinus | reverse complement strand
CACACGCACACACACGCACAGAGAGAGAGAGAGAGAGAGAGAGAGAGAGAGAGAGAGAGAGAGAGAGAGAGAGAGAGAGAGAGAGAGAGAGAGAGAGAGAGCCCTCAGTTTCTCTAAATCTATGGCTATATTCCTACCTTGACCTTGAATGTTATTCCTCCCCAGTCAGTTATCAGTGAAGTCTTTGAGGTATGTGAGCTGCATTCTGTTCTATTGCGTTGGGTTGTGTTGCATTCTGTAGTGTCTTGTGTTGTGTGTATTGTTCTTGTCACGCTGCGTTGTCATAAGGATGTCGCGGGTGCTCTCAATATTGTGTCCCTGCTTTTTGTACTCCCAGTTTCTTATAGAACAGGGAGTACTTTAGAATGGGAACGAAGAAATGCTGTGTGTGTGTGTGTGTGTGTGTGTGTGTGTGTGTGTGTGTGTGTGTGTGTGTGTGTGTGTGTGTGTGCGGGTCAAAAATGTGTTCCACTCGCTCCAGACAAAACTACTGGGCCGATCTTTCTGAAAATTTGTAGGTATGTTCATTATGGGTCAAGGATGATGCCCGATGTGTTATTTTACAGTTATAGCCATTACTAAGGGCTATAAAGGCCCATAACGGTTTTTCTTCTTTATGGAATATCTTAGAAAGTACTTGGCGGATCTTTCTGAAAATTTGTAGGCATGTTCACTATGGGTCACGGATGATGCCCGATGTGTTGTTTTAACCGTTTAAAGCCGTCACTAGGGGCTATAAAGGCCCATATGATTTTTCAGCTTTATGAATATCTTAGAAAGTACTTGGCCGATCTTTCTGAAAATGTGAAGGTATGTTCATTATGGGCATCGGATCATGCCTGATATGTTATTTTACAGTTATAGCCGTTACTAACGGCCATAACGGCCTATAACGGTTTTTTCTTCTTTATGGAATATCTTAGTAAGTACATGGCCGATCTTTCTGAAAATTTGTAGGTATGTTCATTATGGGTCACGGATGATGGCCTATGTTTACCAAAATAGCCGTTACTAACGGCTATAACGGGCCAAAATGGTTTTTCCTCTTTATGGAATATCTCACGCGCATTGAAGATAAACTGGGAGTACGTTTTATATGCTTTGCATTTTGTATGAAAACTATGTTGCGAGTTTTTGTTGTTGTGTTGTTGTTTTTTGTTTTTGTTTTTTTTGTTTTTGTTTGTTTGTTTGTTTGGTTTGTTTTTTTTTTTCTATTTTTCTGTCACATTATTTTTACCTTTTAGTTTCCCTCGCTTTCTTGATCTTCACTGTCTTTCTGCCTACAGGCCAAATCTAGAAAACCTTCACGCGTTGTTTCTCTTGTCAGTGGAATATAAATGTTATATAGTATGCCAGATTTTTGTACTCCCAGTTCTTATAGAACAGGGGAGTACTTTAGAATGGGAACCAAGAAATGCTCTCTCTCTCTCTCTCTCTCTCTCTCTCTCTCTCTCTCTCTCTCTTCTCTCCCCCTCTCTCTCTCTCTCTCTCTCTGTGTGTGTGTGTGTGTGTGTGTGTGTGTGTGTGTGTGTGTGTGTTGTTGTGTGTCGTCCGTCCGTCCGTGGTCGACGTTTTAGTTTTCCGTTATAGCCTTTACTAGCGGCTATAACGGCCCATAATGTTTTTTCTTCTTTCTTCTGAAATATCTCGGAAATTACTCGGTCGATCTTTTCTGAAAATTTGTAGTATGTTCATTATGGGTGACAAATGATGCCCATGTTTTATTTTACCGTTATAGCCGTTACTAACGGCCATAACGGCCAATAACGGTTTTTTCTTCTTTATGTACTTCGAAGTACTTGGCCGATCTTTCTGAAAATTTGTAGGTATGTTCATTATGGGTCGCGGATGATGCCCAATGTTTTACTTCACTGTTACAGCCGTACTAACGGCTATAAAGGCCCATAACGGTTTTTCTTTTTTATGAAATATCTCAGAAAGTACGTGGCCGATCTTTCTGAAAATTTGTAACTATGTTCATTGCATGTCACGGATGATGCCCGATGTGTTATTTTACCGTTGTAGCCGTTACTAACGACCATAACGGCCCATAACAATTTTCTTCTTTATGGAATGTCTGAGAAAGTACGTGGCCGATGTTTCTTAAATTTGTAGGTATGTTCATTATGGGTCACGGACGATGCCCGATGTTTACCAGAATAGCCATTACTAATGGCTATATAAACGGCCCAAAACGGTTTTTCCTCTTTATGGAATATCTCATGCATATTCAATATAAACTGAGAGTACGTTTATATGCTTTGCATCTTGTTTCTTGTTCTTACTTTCTTTCTTTTCTTTTTTCGTCTGTCTGTTTGTTTGTTTGTTTGTTTGTTTGTTTTTTCGATGCAGTCTGAAGCCAGGTTGTTGTTGTTCTGGTTGTTGTTGTTGTTGTTGTCGTACTCTGGCTAAAAGACTCCAGGGATCATCCGAACAGCCGAAGTCGTTGAACACTATGATCACAAATGCATCAGCTAGGGATGAGAACATTATCATTTGTGTGGCCGTGTTTGCTTACCCTGCCACATGGGCAGCCACACTCCGACTTCGAGGGATTTGGGAAACCGATGGTGTTATGCCAGGACCTTGTTTACGACTGAAGACAATCCCTACATAACTATGCAGAGTATAACAACATTTTGATGTAGCCTTGGTGTTCTTGCCTACGTCAGTTGGTCTGACGCAGACTTTAGCCAAGGCGAAAAGCCAGATGGGTGAAAATGTACTGTCTTCAGTGACCATTAGGAGACCACTTCGTACCGTTTTCTGCCAATGTCACCTTTTTACCTTTTTTTCCCATTCAAATGTTTTGTTGTTGTTGTTTTCTTGTAAACTAGGGGCAAAAACTAAATAAATAAACGTCAGCGCTCAGTATCCTCAACTCAGGCAATATTCGTCAGCCTGAAAGATGTCAATAGATTAGTTACCATGTTATGTTTTTTTGTGTAAATATGTACAAGATTATCTTTTTTTTTTTTTCTTTTTTTTTTTTTAGGTCATCTTACTGCTGAGGACTTCTGCCTATTGGCAGTTATTTGCCACAGCTGGTTCCAGACAACATGCGGGATGCAGAGGCAGAGTGGTAACAGCCCTGTGTAAGTTATCCGTGATAAAAGAATGAAAATCAGAATTTCGTTTAGCGTTGTGTTGCATTTGTACCCCCCCCCCCCCCCCCCCCCCCCCCCCCCCATAAGGTTTACCAGAGCGTTACTGTAAGTTCCTCTTACTACGTTCTTCTTGTCTGTTTTTCAGTGGAGTGTGAGGGTTCATAGCTAACAAACCCGACTCCCCTTGTGCGTTTCTTTGCAATAGGAACAAGGGGTGTTGACATGTTGTTCTGTGTTGTGCGTTCGGTTCTTGTGTGCTGTTTTCTTTCCTTTTTGTTGTTTGTTTCTGCTGCCTTATCTGTGTTGTGTTTGTATTGTATTCCCTTGTTACAGGCGTGCCGTTATGATTGAACAGTGCACTGTGTTATAGGAAGTTGTATTGGATTTCAGTTTAGGTTACTGGTTTCGATTGTGTTTGATTTTGTTTCTTGTGATTTTATTGTATTTTATTTGGTTGTGTAGTGTAGTGTAGAGTAGTGTAGTGTAGTGTAGTGTAGTAGTGTAGTGAAGTGTAGTGCAGTTAGAGTGCAGTGTAGAGTAGTGTAGTGTAGTGTAGTGCAGTGTAGTGTAGTGTGTAGTGTAGTGTAGTGTAGTGTGTGTAGTGTAGTGTAGTGTAGTGTAGTGCAGAGCAGTGTAGTGTAGTGTAGTGTAGTGCAGGGCAGTGCAGTGCAGGCAGTGCAGGCAGTGCAGTGTAGTGTAGTGTAGTGTAGTGTAGTGTAGTGTAGTGTAGTGTAGTGTAGTGTAGTGTAGTGTAGGGGCGGTGCGGAGCGAGTAGCGTAGTGTAGTGTGTGTAGTGTAGTGTAGTATAGTAGTGTAGCGCAGCATAGTAAAGTGTTATTTACTACAGTATAGTACAGTTTGGCAGAGCACAGCGTAGTGTATCATAGCATATACAGCAAAGTATGGTATAGCATGACACGGCACGGCACGGCACGGCACGGAACGGCACGGCACGAGTAGAGTAGAGTAGAGTAGAGTAGAGTAGAGTAGAGCAGAGCAGAGCAGAGCAGAGCAGAGTAGAGTAGAGTAGTACAGTAGAGTAGAGTAGAGTAGAGTAGAGTAGAGTAGAGTAGAGTAGAGTAGAGTAGAGTAGAGTAGAGTAGAGTAGAGTAGAGTGGGGGGGGGGGTGAAGTATGGCGTGGCGTGGCATGGCGTGGCGTGGCATAGCCAAGCATACCGTAGCGTAGCATAGCATAGCATAGCGTAGCATCGCATCGCATCGCATCGCATCGCATCGCATCGCATCGCATCGCATCAGCACAGCACAGCACAGCACAGCACAGCGTAGCACAGCACAGCACAGCATAGCGCATAGCATAGCATAGCATAGCAAAGTACAGCATGCCGTGTGAAGGGATGGATTCTTTTCACCGCGGGGAAGACGTACCACAGTGACGAGGAGGCGATCCTGTCATGCGCAGCTGCGTGTCTTGATCAACATCAAGTTCCTGCACGTGCGCAGGATCCTTTTCTTCTTTCAGCTTTGGTTTTTTTATCTCGCAGACAATGCACTAATCACCCGCTTCTGCCGCCTCAACACAGGGGCGAGCATTCTGACGATGAAGCACTCAGTGCCGCTGTGGAGAGGAAGAGGCTTCGACTTCCGTCAAGCTGTTAGCAGCTAGGGGCAGATAAGAACGGTGTGATCAAACAAAGAGATTCTGACTTCCTAAAAGCTTTACCTTAGCCTGTGTAGGAGGTAGATGCAGAAATGTGTTATACAAGGAAGGGGCTCTGATTTTGCTCAGGCTGTTACTGCAGGAGATGGCTGAAGAGGTGTTTTAATAAGGGGGAGGTTCTAGCTTTCTGTAATTAAGCTGTTCGCTACAGGAAGTAGTCGAAGAGATGCGTTGATAAGGGAAGGGTTCTAACTTTGTGCAGGCTGTTCACTGCAAGAGGTAAATGAAGATATGTGTTCAAGCTGCCTGAGGTTCTAACCTTCTGCAAGACTCTTATTTTGCAGAAGGTAGAAGAAGAGGTGTGTTGCAGAGAGACGAGGTTTACGGGTCTACCCGTAGGAGGTAGATCAAGAGCTGCCTTAAAGGGCAGGGGTGCTGACTTTCTAAAATAAGTTGTTCCCTGCAGAACACAAGGCGAAGGAATGTGCTATAAAATGAAACAGGTCACAGGTTTCTTTCAAGTGTTACCTATCAGATGTAGACAGCGGATGTGCTATAAAGAAACGGTTACAGCTTTCTTTCAAGTGTTACCCACCGCAAGTAGAAAGCGACGTGCTTTAAAGAAACGGTTACAGTTTTCTTTCAAGAGTTAGCTGCAGGAAGTAGAAAGCGATGAGCTATAAAAGAAACAAGGTTAAGGTTCTTTTCTTTCAAGTGTTACCTACGGAAGTAGAAAGCTTTCTTTGAAGTGTTACCTACGGGAAGTAGAAAAAGCGATGAGCTATAAAAGACACAAGGTTACAGCTTTCTTTCAAGTGTTACCTACGGGAAGTAGAAAGCGATGTGCTATAAAAGAAACATGTTACAGCTTTCTTTCACCTGTTATCCGCAGGAGGTAGATGATGAGCAGTTGTAAACGGAAGTTTTGCTTTTACCAGTAGGAGATAGATAGCGAGCTGCATGATAAAGACCAGAGGCTCTGACTCTCTTAATGCTTTTACCGGCAGGCGGCAGAATGTAGAGGGAGCTATAAAAAGGCAGGTTCTAAAAAAGGCAGGTTACTTTAAGCTGTGACCTGCAGCTGGCAGATAGAGAGATAGAGAGATATCTTGTGAAGGGAAAAGTTCTGAACTGACCTGTAGGAGGTAGGTAAAGAGAGAGCAATATAAAGGGTGGAGACTCTGACACTCTTAATGTTGTTACCAGCAGGCGGCAGAATGTGGAGGAAGCCATGTGCTATGAAAAAAGAGCAGTTACTAACTAACTTAAGCTGTTAGATACAGGAAGTAGTAGATAGAGAGATATTTTGTGAAGGGAAAAGTTCTGACTTGAGGTGAATGAGGTAGCTAAAGAGCTGCGTTATACAGGGCAAAGACTGGCTCTCCTAAAGCCGTTTCCAGCAGGGAAAAGGGGTAGACGAAACTATGCGCCACAACAGAAACAGGTCCTAATTTTCTTTGAGTTATAACCTGCAGGTGAAGAAGCGTGTTAAACAGCCAAGATGTTCTGACCCCCTCTGTGCTGTTATCAACAGGAGACAGACGAACAATGGTACTGGAAGAAGCCAGCAGGAAACAGATGAAGGGTGGTAGTGTTAGTAAAGAAGGAGAGCGTGGTGACTTTTCTTAAAGAGACTACATCTCTGGCATGAGACTACCAGCAGAAGTTCAATGAAAACAGGTCGTAAAAAAGAAGTTCTGACTTTATCAGCTGTTGCCTGTAGGAGGGGGGGGGGGGCTGCTAGTAAAGGAGAGATTCTTCCTTTTGTTTGAATTGATACCAGAGGCATTATACGAAGAAGAGTACTAGAGAGAAAAGAAGCTTTTGACATTTTTTTTTTCAGATACTACTTCCATGAGACAACTAAACTGGAGTACATATAGGTTAAAGTGCCTGTCTTTATTTCAGTGACCACGTGCAGGAGATAAATGGATTTGGAATAAACGTACAGACGAAAGAAAAGTCCTGATATTATTCAGTGATTATCTGACAAGAAGACAAGTGAAATGGAGAATACTGAATTCTGACACGATATCAATGATCACTGCAGGAGACCAGCAAGGTGGAGTATACAGTGAAAAAGGGTACCTGCAGAGCGAAAGTGAGGGGGGTATACAGTGAAAAGGGGTACCTCAGGAGACAAGTGAGGTGGACATACAGTGAAAAGGGGTACCTGCAGAGCAAAAGTGAGGGGGAGTATACAGTGAAAAAGGGGTACCCGCAGAGAGACAAGTGAGGTGGAGTATACAGTGAAAAAAGGGTACCTGCAGGGCACAAGTGAGGTGGGAAGGGTACCTGCAGACACAAGTGAGGGGAGTATACAGTGAAAAAGGGTACCTGCGGGGCACAAGTCAGGTACAGTATACAGTGAAAAGGGGGTACCTGCAGGACACACGTGAGGTGGAGTATACAGTGAAAGGGGGTACCTGCAGGACACACGTGAGGTGGAGTATACAGTGAAAAAGGGTACCTGCAGGACACACGTGAGGTGGAGTATATAGTGAAAAAAGGGTACCTGCAGGGCACACGTGAGGTGGAGTATACAGTGAAAAAGGGGGTACCTGCAGGGCACACAAGTGAGGTGGAGTATACAGTGAAAAGGGGGGGTACCTGCAGGGCACAAGTGAGGTACAGTATACAGTGAAAGGGGGGGTACCTGCAGGGCACAAGTGAGGTACAGCATACAGTGAAAAGGGGGTACCTGCAGGGCACAAGTGAGGTACAGTATACAGTAAAAAGGGGGTACCTGCAGGGCACAAGTGAGGTACAGTATACAGTAAAAAGGGGGTACCTGCAGGGCACAAGTGAGGTACAGTATACAGTAAAAAGGGGGGGGGTACCTGCAGGGCACAAGTGAGGTACAGTATACAGTGAAAGGGGGGGGGTACCTGCAGGGCACAAGTGAGGTACAGTATACTGTAAAAAGGGGGGTACCTGCAGGGCACAAGTGAGGTACAGCATACAGTGAAAAGGGGGTACCTGCAGGACAAACGTTAGGTGGAGTATACAGACGTAAAAAGTTCTGATTTTGATTTCTTTAGTGCCTCCAGGAGACAAGTGAATTGGAGTACACATTGGGAAATAAACTGACGTCTTTTCAGTGATCTGCAGGGGATAGAGGAGGTGGAATACACGGGAAAACATTCTGGCCAATTTTCAGTTGTAGCCTATACGAGACAGATGAAGATATGGTACAGAGGAGAGAAGTTCTGACTTTTTTTTTAGGCTAACACCTGCAGGAGGTTGATAAAGAGGGACATGAAACAGGCCAGATAAGCGGGATAAGAGAGAGAGAGAGAGAGAGAGAGAGAGGAGAGAGAGAGGGAGAGAGGTGAGAGAGAGAGAGGTGGGGGGGTTAAAGGAGAATAGAAATGAAACTTTCTCAGGACTTTTGACCGCAGAAAGTGAATGGCAGAAAGAGATAGAAAAAAGAAAAAAAAAACTATGATGATGATGATGATGATGATGATGATGAATGATGATGATGATGATGATGATGATGATGATGATGATGATGATGATGATGATGATGATGATGATGAGTTTGATGCTGCTGATGATGATGATGATGATGATGATGATGCTGCTGTTGCTGCTGCTGCTGCTGCTGCTGCTGCTGCTGCTGCTGCTGCTGCTGCTGCTGCTGCTGCTGCTGCTGCTGCTGCTGCTGCTGAAAAGGACGAGGAGGTCGAGAAGGAGGATTGTAATGACAACACAACAAGGATGCTGTTGCCATCCATCAACATCATTATTGTCATATTGTCATTGAATGCATTCCTAATGTCATCATTAACTTTATCATCCCCATTCATCCTTACCGCAATATTTTCATCTGTATCATTTTCACTATTGTCCTTGGCAAGGTGGTGATGTTCTTAATGTTGTTGCTGCTGATGCCGGCGTTCGTGTTGGTGCTGCTCCCTGCCAGGCAGAGATAGAATGCGGGCCATGTGTTCTGTAACAGAAAAGGAAATGCACCTTAGGACCACATGAATACTGAGCTGTCAATGCTTACATCCCCTCACATACATTTATGAGGCATGTTGTGTCAGCAAACTAAATGGTGATAATTGTACCTGCTTCTTTGTGTGGCTGGGTTTTCTTCTCTCTCTCTCTCTCTCTCTCTCTCTCTCTCTCTCTCTCTCTCTCTCTCTCTCTCTCTCTCTCTCTCTCCGTCACCGATTCCATAGCGAAGAAGATCTCTAATATCCCAGCTTTGCAGAGACGAGATAGAAAGTGAAGTACATTTGGTGTTACGTTGTCATGTCCCCTGTGTGTGTGTGTGTGTGAAAGTGAAGTGTGTTTGTGTGTGTTAGTGTGTGTGTGTGTGTGTGTGTGTGTGTGTGTGTGTGTGTGTGCGTGTGTGCGTGTGTGTGTGTGTGTGTGTGTGTGTGTGTGTGTGTGTGTGTGCGTGTGTGTTTTGCAGCACACATTAGTGTCTGATTTCTTCTACTACGGTGTCTTTATCTGGCTGACTGGCACAAAGTGGTGCGTGTCTGACAACAAGCCAAAATACGCCTAAACACAGAGACTATAGGGAGTGGGGGGACGCTTATTTAGTACAGCACACAGAGAATTCTCAGCTTAAAAAAGCCTTTGTCAGACTTCAGATGGCTTCCCGCAGTGTATGTGCGCGCGTGCAGTGATTAATATGGAATATAACATTACACACAGGATTCATCTTTTGCGTCATGGAGACAATACTGAAACCTGTATGGAACGACAACAACATTTCTATGAAGCACGATAGCAAGCACCTGTGCGCACTAATTTGATGTGTTCCTTATTCCTGTATAAGAGATGAACCTTTGTGGTGAATCTGAAAAGAAAACAAAAAACACTCAAGCCAATGGAAATAAGGTGTTTTCACAAGGTGCTTAACGTGTGACATTGAGGACTCCACCAACGATGAGTGTATCAAAACATCAAGCAGGACATTGGGCCATATAACGCTCTGCTAACATCAGTAAAGAAAAGAACACTACACTTGTGACGTGACAAGGTCCACTAGTCTTGCTGAAGCAGTCCCCCAGGGAACTGTTGAAGGACACAGGACACAGAGAGGGGGGGGGGGGGGGGGGGGGGGGGGGGGGGGGGGGGGGGGGGGGGAGAGGGCGAGGCCAGAGAAAATGATGGACTGACAGCAACATTGCAGAGTGGACAGGGAGACAATTGGCACAAAGCCCCGGGCTTTCGCACACAGCGGACAGAGCTGGAGGAACCTGATGTTCACATCTTCAGGTCGGTGTTCTTCATGGGATGGGTGACGACTACTGATTCAGTCCATGGCGTCGGCCATATCAAAGTGAATCAGATTTTGCCTACCACCTTCCCGCCCTTAACCGATTATACTGTGGCTTTGACTTCCCCGGAGTGCCAGAAAGCTTTGACTTATCCTGGAGTGGAGGAAAGCGTTCACGTTTTATGACTCCTGTACTGTTAGCCTGTTTGGCGATTGTACTTTGGCTTTGACATATTCCCGGATTGCCGGAAAGCCATTATCGTTTTATGAATGCTGTACTGTTAGCATCTTTGGATATCCTTTGCCTATGCTATTTCCGCAAAACAAAAACAAAAAAAGCTGCGACCCACAACACTATCGAACAACTTGCAGATGGAAAGCCGACGCCCAGTATGAAACAGGCATTACAGCAGCGGCAGCTCCTCAAAAGCTGGTGAGAATACGTAGAAGCAACTCTACACAGAAAACCGAGCTGGTCGGAAATGAGAAACAACACCTGCATTCTTTTTTTTTACTCTTGCGTCAGGGGAATGCGCCAAAGTACGCCGAAGCACACACAAAAGACCGATGCTGGTGCAGTCTGGCATCGCGGCATTTCACGCTCCACGTTTCATCCATCATGCACTGCCACTGTAACACGCCAGAATCTCTCGGGGACATCTGATTTGCCCTTCTCGTGGTGCCCGCCCCTGTTTCGATCCGGTGTCATGGCGCCCCGTGCCATTCCGCTCTTCCTGTGTGGCGAATGTCGTGTTGCCCTCTGCAAGGCATCCCGATTCATTAACGCAATACCACATTGTCTTTTGTTTTATCTTATCGTGCACGATACATAAGACACTTGCATACACACACACGCGAGCGCGCGCGCGCGCGCACACACACACACACACACACACACACACACACACACACACACACACACACACACACACACACGCACGAACGCGCGCGCGTGCACACACACACACACACACACACACACACACACACACACACACCGACACACACACACGACACACACACACGTACGTACGTGCACGAACGTACGTACACATACACGCTCACATGCATATATGCGTGCTCACACATCATCCATGTACAAAACAATACACTATAATACAAACCATCGGAGTGCCGAGCGGTCTGGTACCAGACAATGCAATGGACTACACTACGCAACAATACAACAGACCCTACCACCCCAGCCGCAAGTGGTGAAACGTTTACCTCTTCTTTTTTTTTAACAGTTTTTTGTGTTTGTCTTTGTCTTTTTCTCCCCACTCTGTAATGAGCGGGCGAACAGCTAATGATCTTTTCGACGGCTAACATACCGGCTGTTATTCCTAAGCCTGGGACCCCCCTGTGGCAAAGGACCCTCTCCTAGCACGTTAGTACGCTTCATTAGGCACCTGATTGAAAGCAGAAAGACGACCCACCTTGAGTAAATTGGGGCCATTGGGAAGGCAGGCTCAGGAGAGAGAGAGAGAGAGAGAGAGAGAGAGAGAGAGAGAGAGAGAGAGAGAGAGAGAGATCACGTGTTAACTGTAGACCATACCTAGTTAACAGCGTTCTTGCAGGGAGCGCGCCATAAACCAATACGCCAAGACCATGAGCAATGCTTCGAGTGTGTTGATAGATAGATAGATAGATAGATAGATAGATAGATAGATAGATAGATAGATAGATACCGGGAATGGGGGGGTTGTTGTTGCTGTTGTTGTTTGTTGTTGCTGTGCTTGTTGTTGTTGTTGTTGTTGTTATCAAAATGTATATTGTGTCTGAAAGTTGGCTCCCCTCTTGTTCAAATGCGCATCAGTTTCCGGAGAGGTGTCTCCAAGAAGACAGAGGAATATGAATACAATGGGGCATATAGCGAAGCCCAGCTGGTGCTAGGATAGGTTCACGGGTGAGTTTATATGGCCTGAAATCTGATGTGTTTTTTCAGATTATGAGTGATGACATCGGCAACGATCTTCTAAATGCATTGACATACGAGGGTGGGGAATTATTGTCTAAGAGAGAGACACACACACACACAGACACAGACACAGACACACACAGACACACACACACACACACACAGAGAGAGAGAGAGAGAGAGAGAGAGAGAGAGAGAGAGAGAGAGACGGATTAGAGGAAGAGAGAGAAAGAGATGGATGTGGGAATAGATACACGGATTAGTGGATAGGATGGATGGATAGATAGATAGATAGATAGATAGAGATAGATAGATAGATAGATAGATAGATAGATAGATAGATAGATAGATCGCGCAATTTCTTTTTGGTTTTGATTTTATCAAAGTCTACACTACGACTCAAAACGCTAAAGTAGATAAAAGGAAGTTTAGATGCATGTTCCTAATTGAGGCGTGTGACCTTCAGCACGAAATTTCCATCTGATGGATAACGGAGGTGAGTTCTTCGGCAAAGTCTTCAGCGTTGGGTGGTGGCAATTAGCGGAGGTACTATGTACACGGTGATGGAGGAATGTCAAGATGTTGATGAAGTAAAGTGTATCTGTGGCAGCAGGTCGGAAAGGCAGCAGCGCCAATATCAGCAGAACTACAGCAGCAGCTGAAACACAAGAAGACGAGCAGCAGCAGCAGCAGCCACGTGTGGGTGCCAGGATGGTGGGTGTCTAGGTGTTTACATGTACTTTGTGGAACAGAATATTGGCCTGCTACCAGTATTCGAAGATATCAGCTCCTAGCCCTTCTCCATTACCCACAGTTCCGATTTAAGATGATGGCTTTTTATTGTCATAAATAGAATTGACCCAATGGCCGCAAACATTACTTTGTATGCATTCTTCAATAATCGAAGATAAGTTCGTCACATAATTGATACCTTAATGAATCAAGAATGCTCGGGAGAGAGAACAGACCTCCAGCAAGGTTAAACGAATCTGGGATCCCCCAACTGAGTGGATGGGAGAAACTACATTATTTTCCGCTTAGGGGAAGTAATACTCGGTGCAGATCGAAAGAGTTAACTCCTGTGTATTTTTGTAAGACACGGAAAATGCTGTTTTCTTCTTCTTTCTTCCACAACTTTGTCGACATCAAAAGAAGCTTAGAAAATTTTGCACATAGTTTTCAATGCTTAGCTCTTTAATTTGTGCAGTGTGGTCACATTGTAGCCGTATCTAAACAGTGTTCATATCGCATGCAGATTTGTAATAATCTTATTGTAACATGAACATGTAATAAGCCAGTTCTGAAGCCACTTTCCTTCTTTCCCCTAGTTCCGTTTGTAATGAGTATCGTGGATGTTATGTAGTAAGATTTTTTTCGAATGCTGCTGCATGACCGTTTCATTTGAATCAGCATCGCGCATCCGCACCAAGGTTCAACAGATTTGTGCCTGGGTCTCATTCCATCTTTAGTTGAAATGAGGGTTTGGCAAAACTGAGGTTTAAGTATGTGTTTACGAAATCTTCCTGACGTACAGAGACAGACACCAGCAGACGCCATGACAACAGAACTCTCTTAGCGGAATGTGTCAGTGGAACCGTTCTGCTAGCATCGTCAGCGCGTGCTTACCTGCGCCACAGGTAATGTTCATGCCATCATTCCAACGCCTAGCCACAGAGCACAGCAGAGCTGCGAGGATGGACTGCATGTGATGGATTACCCTCGTTAGACAGGACTCTCTGAAACCATCTTCCGTGGAGCAGGGCAAGGGGAAAATGGGGGTAGGACAAGCCGAGAAAGGGGTGGATCTGCATCATGTTGGATGGATCAGGAAGAGCTTTGTCAAAATACATACACTGCCTGGGTGGCTGCGGTGTATGTGGGGCGTCTGCGTTGCCCGTTCCTTGCGCATCCGTAGAATTCTGGCTGATCTATTGAATACACGTGAGAGTTAGAGAGAGCAGAGAGCGCGGACAGAGACTGGAGACGCGAAAGAGTATCGACTCCAGATCGTATGGCTAGACAGAGGACAGATCGGATGGGAGGAGAAGAGACAGAAAGACAGGACATTGCAGCCAACAGACAGAGATAGAGGAAGAGACACGACCAGACAGCAGTGAGCAGACAGACAGGCAGGCATAATGACCTGACAACACAGAAGACAGACGAGGCGAAATCTTGCTGGGGCTGCTTCCTGAGCGCGCGCGCGGCGCGCGCGCGCGCGTGTGTGTGTGTGTGTGTGTATGTGTGTGTGTGTGTGGGGTGTGTGCTGTGTGTGTTTGTGGATCTGTGTGGTGTCGTGTGTGGCTTGTGTGTTTGTTTTGTGTCTGTCGGTTGTCTGTCTGTCTGTCTGTCTGTCTGTCGTGTCGTGTCGTTGCCTTAGTCTATCGTGTGGTTTGTCTTATGTCCGACCCACTGTGCTTGATGCGCGTAGCTGTGCCCGTGTGTGTGCCAGTGCCCGTGTTCGTTTCGTGCGTGTTGTGCTGTGTCACCGGCGCTGTTGGTGTTGTTTTTCGGTTGATCCCTTTTTCTTGGTATATGCGTAGTGTTTTGGGTAGTCTGTGGGTTGTGTTAGTGGTGAAGTTTGTATGTGTTTTCGTCTTTTGGTTGTTGTGTTGTATTTCCTTGTTTGGCTTGTGGCTGTGTCCGACGTACCTCCCCCGCCCCCGTTAGCTCGTTTTTGTGTTTCGTCGTTCGTGTGCGACGTGTGGTGTTGTGTGTTGTACGGTGTGGCGTGCCCTAATTAGTTGGTGTTGTCATGTAATCCGGTTGTGTTTCTTTCATGGCAGGGCTCCAGATGGTCAGCATTCTCTCCAGTACTACTGTCAACCAGGCACTGACCAGTGCATTTTTTTTTGCAGTCATCTTTCCCTGGATTATCCCTGCATAGTGTCTCCAGCAGCGTCTCCTTCCTCACACCCTCAGACCCGAAAATTAAGTGAAACAACACACAAACCGACTTAACGCTAAGAGTACAGATACATAAAATATCTGGTTACGACAAAAATTGAAAAAATCAGTCCTTGCCAAGGCAGAGAAACAAAGTGACACTCCGATCATCTAGTGTGACGATATTAATAAGCATGTCACAAGATTATAAGCAAGGCTTTGCTCTATTCGTGTCCCTTTGTGATCAGCTGGTGTGGTGGCGAGATAGATTATGGTGATAGTGTCGTGTAAGATGAGTTGTGAGGAAGCAGCGCCTGGTGAGACACTGGTATGTGCGCGCGCGCGCTGTTATGTAGACTGCGTGCTGCGTGCACTAGAGAGTGTCTTGCACATATGGTGTTCTAGGTCTGATGTTTCTCGATAATCTATCCTTTATCCAGCGTAGGAAGCTACTATACTGATGTTTTTCTGCACCTGGTCTGCCGATTCTAGACCTCGGTAAGCCTCAGATTTGAATGCTTTACACCTATCCCACTTTGCTCACCGAACCACTGCGCCACACCCGTCACTTCAAATCCCCAGAGACGCCTAATCCCCATTCCTCCCTTAGGTTTGAATCATCAAGAAATTTCGTCAGTGTCTCAAGATTTGTTTCTTTTCGTTTTGTTTTATTATCTTTCGCATCGAATGACGCGCTGCTGCAGAGATAAAATGAAATCATCACCCGTGCAAAAATACTTCCGCCTACCAGCCAGCCTACAAAATCAGTTATTTTTTCCCTTTCACATTTTCCACCCGAGGCGCCTCACTTCCCTATCCGTGATATCAACAAACCCAAAATCAACAGCACCCCCACTCTGATACTTACGCTGATGTGATTTGTTTCTGTTAAGCCCTTATTCGTAGTACAATATTGATTGTCAACGTGTGCTGTTGAGCTTGCGGTAAGGCTGTGGCGTGTACTACAAGCTGCAAAGCCTGCGATGCATTATTTAGCATAGTCATTACTTGTGGCGCTGTCCTTATAAGGTTGAGAGAGGCTAAATGCAGCGTACTGTCGGCTTCTATGTTCTCTCTCACCGAAATATACTTTTTCCAAAGGTCAGACACTTTTGTGGTAACTCTCAGCTTGGGGATTTCCTGTTTCTGCATCTTGGTCACTGATTCCCCGTACCAAACCACTCTCACACACACACAACTGCCACCCGCTGTGAATGAAACGATCATTCAATTTTTAACCTACTCTGACCCGTGCAATTGACCCTCCCCTCTCTTTTCTTCCCTGCTAGATCTATGTCAATCTCTATCTCTCCTCTCTCCTCTTCTCATCCCCCTCCCTTACCTCTCTTCCTCTCTCCTCTTCTCTCACTCATCAATACTTCTTATCTTTCCCCTTCTCCTCTAATCTCTTTCCTATTTATTACTTCCCACTTTTCTCCCACTTCCTTCCTATCTCCTTCCTTTGTACTCCACACTCTCACTTATTCTCTACTCTCTTTTCTTTTACCCCTCTATCTCTTTCTCTCATGTCTGTCTATCTACTCCTATCATCATCTATCTATCCATCTCCTTCTTCTCCTTCTTTCCACACGCACGCACGGCCGCCGCAAGCGACGCACGCACGCACGTCGCACGCGCACGCCACGCACCCGCACGCACGCATGCGCGCAGCGCGCGCACGCACGCACACAACACGCACTAATACCATACATACATTACATACATACATACTTACGTACATACATACCATACATCGATACATACATACATACATAAATACATACAGACATACAACCCATCGCAACATCATAACATAACCACAACCACACATAATACTTACGAACACGTACGCTCGCGCGAGCGTGCCAGAGAGCGGAGAGGAGAGGAGGAGAGAGAGAGAGGAGAAGAGAGAGAGAGGGATAGAGCCGAGAGAGAGAGGAAGAGAAGGAAGAAAAAAACAGACAAACCAAACAAAAGAGATGGACGGACAGACAGACAAACAGAAGAGAGAGAGATAGAGATTTTACTGCAAAAGATCTACTCATCTCTCGTGGAAGGATCCACCGGCAACATCCAGGTCTTCTTCCTAAATCTGAAACAGAAAAAATAATAAATATATAAATACAAAATAAAAAGAAAAGCAGAAACAAAAGAAACGAATTGATACTAGGCCCATGAAATTGTATGAAAGAAGATTAACAATGTGACTATTTCTCTTGATCTTACATACATCAGAAAGCAGTACGTGGCTCTAGCTCAGAAAAATACTATGACCGGATGAGTACGCACCCCCTACCTCTGTCTCTATACGATACCTGCTCAAACACACACACACCACACACACTCACTCACTCACTCACTCACACCCACACACAAACAACACACACACACACACAAACACCCAAACACACACAACACACACAACACAAGAGCTGTACGAATCCACCAGTCACACCACAGCACGCAGCACGCACGCTAACAGGCACAGAGAGAGACGAGAAGTATCAATGATACGAATCGAGCAGAGAATCTCTTCCCCTTGTGCACCCCTTCACGCTCGGCTCCGACCGCGTTTTGGCACGAGAGACAGACAGGACGCAAAGAGGCAGAGGGGGGGGGGGGGGACCGCGACACATTGCTGCAGACAGACAACAGACAGTTGGCCATATTGAGAGAGAGAGAGAGAGAGACGAGGAGATGAAGAGAGAGAGAGAGGAGAGATTTGAGAAATCACGAAACCACACATTCGCAGACAGACATTAAACATGACCATGTATAGACACCCAGACAAAGGACCTACAGTCCCCCACACCCTATCTATCGACCCTGGAAACCCCCCTCCCCCCGCCCATCCTCCGGCCGCCAACCCTCCGCCACCCAGACGTCGCACCAGCCACACACCTTCAACCCCATCAGCACCTAGATAGATACAACACTGGTTACACCACACATCACTAGCACACCCCAACGTTAGATCTACACCCACACACACCCCACCTCCCCCCCCACCCACCACAACGAAACGCAACGACCGCCCTGAACCCGCAGTGGCCCCGGCCCCATCCACAGCCAACCACTCACCGAAAAGAGATCTTTGCTGGATGGTCTAACAGAAAAAAACACGCAGAAATTAGGAACGAGGAGCGCGTTGCTATACTCTCCACATCTCACTCTTACTCTCATCTCTCCTCCAACATCCCGATCCTCCCTGCCCGACCTCCCCTACTCACCTCTCCCCTCTCCCCCTCTATCTATCTTCTCTCCTCTCCCCCTCTACTTTGTGTTAGCCCGCCCGTTCTTCCTAATGACCTCCCTACCTTTCCTCCCATGTCGTGTTTCCTCCTAACACATAATATACGAACCACCTCAGCGATCACAGAAGCGCAAACGCAAGCACACGCGCGTGGGGCACAGACACACAGACACCAGTACCAGACCTCACATCACACACACCCACACAAACACAAACACACAACACACACCACACACCCACACACCACACATCACACCCACAAACACAGCCCACACATAAAGTTGCAACATCTCGTAATAGCACGGCTAACACGCCGAAACCTTGTCAGGATACTCAACATCTCGAAACGACTTAAATGGATTCAAATCAGAAAACAAAGTCGGGCCATCCGAAGGAAAAACATAATACAAATACCAAATTCACAACCATATGTAAATACATTAATTCAAGTACTTCTTAATCCATCACTACCACTGACACAGACGGTCCCGATCTAACTGTCTTCATTTAGTTTTTTCTTAGCACTTATCACACTGTTACTCGACATGGCCCAATTAGAATCACCAGAATAAGCGCCGGTGTCGGACAGTTCCCACATAGTCCTTAGTTTTCACCTCATAACAAATCAGGCTCATGTCGTTGAAGCTTCACCATAGTCCAACCACATCTAGTTTGTCCACCTACCACACCCCAGAACGCCACAGCGCTCCGTGTGACGTTACCACCATACCGTCCCCCTAGGTTTTTCCCACCCCCATCCCACACAGCACATCAGCCTGTCGTCCGACGATAGTTCACTATATCAGCCCATTCGTTTTTCACTGTCCACACAGATTCAGGCCAGTGTTGACACACGTTTCCACCATTTAGCACCTCTCGGCTCTTTCATCCCTTTCCATCGACCTCAGGCCGCGTGTTGACCCCGTGTCCCCACACATGTCACCTATTTACGTGTTAACACCTCAAATTATCAAAAAGACTGATAAAAAACTTATATTGATCGTAGAAATGCCGCCCTTCCACCATACAACCACTTACAAGACACCAACAGAAATACCGCATCACGCATCCACGCCATCCAACACGCCACTCATCGCAATACGCACACCAGCGACCACCGCTTCCCCTTTTTCACCGCAACTTTCACACACCACATCACCCACACAACTATCCCACCATCCCCCATTTTTCACCACCCACCTTCTCATGTACCCCATTTTCCTCGCTTCACTAACGCACAACACATTTTCCCCGTTTACCACTATCACTACGACACCTTCGGACCCGCACCCGCCACCGTACCACAGCGATCATCGCAACGGCCGCCGCCCCGACGTTCTGGCGCGTGTCCGAGCAACCACACCACCTTTTACCCAAACACCCCATTTATACCACTTTATTTCATTACTATCCCCCACTCACCACACACACACCAAACCACACACCCACACCCAAACACCCACACCCATCCCACACGACACCACATACCCTTTCACACAAAACAAATATAAATCCCACACCACACCACCACCCCCCCCTTTATCCCACACCAACACTTATACATTCACACTACACACATCTTATCACACACCACACACAAACACACACCATCAACAAACAAACACACACACACAATAACACCCACACCATTCGGATGTGATACGCCTGCACAACCCTGAAACAAATAAAGACACAACCCATACTGGCACAGTTACGGTAAAGCGATTGGAAGATAAACTCAGTCTCTGGGAACTCAATACCCCCCATAGTCTATGTTGTTGTCCTGTCTTTTTTGTTTGTCGCCCCTTCCAACCGCACCTTGTCTCCGCGAGGTCGTTCGCAACACGTCATCGGATTTCCTTCCGCCACACAGTCAGCGTGTGTCCAGTGTGTATGTCCCCTAGCAGCAACACACCTTTCATCCTAGTCCCCGCCTCACACTCTCATTCACCTTCCCTTTCACCACTCTCCCAGACACAGACAACTCTCCCCCCTGCTGTCCTTTTTCTATTTTCCCTCCCCCCTTCTCTTGCCTACCATCTCCTTCCTCCATTTCCCTGACCTTCTCTCCCTCCCTCCTTTCTGGCGCACCACTTCCCCTCCCCCCGCCCTTGGCTTCCTCTTTTTTTCCGCATTGGGTTTCTTTCAAATATCTTTCCGCTACACATTTTCACCCTGCGCTTTCACCCGTGTAATTCTCCCGCAGCATATCCCTTAGCGAGGAAATAAAATAATACATAATAAACTATAAGAATGTCGGTCAAATGACATACGCCCACCCCCTCAGCTGTCCTGAGCAGTTTTGTTCCTATACGCGCATTACTTCCACGCCACGCCCGCATAAACCTCTGCTCAGTGCTCATATTTACCCCAGTATTCGTAGGGTCACTTGATTTCATTTTGGTTACGCACACACGATTGATTTGATCGAGGCCGTATGAGAGGGTAGGAGGTGGACGATTGGCAGGTATCTGGTATGTGTGTATGGCATAACGACCAGGTTTTTGTGTCCCGGCTTGATATAGTCGGTTTTCCCCCCCCTTCTCCTGTGGGCCTGTTCAAGCCCTCTCTTGCCGACAAACACGGATTGAGATGCCGCCGTGCTGGTAACCCTCTACAATGCACACCTTTGTACCAATTAGGTTCCCCCCTCAGCGATCCACAAACTATCAATGTGATATTACCATCGCAGCGAGAAATTACGAGATTAGCCGCCTGCAATGAAATATGATTTCCTAGGTTTTCACATACCCTGGCCCCTTGACATATACACACGGCTGCCGACCACAGCAATTACACATTGGCAGGTCGACGACACATAGCAGAAAGTAAAGGAGATGGGTAACAAGCAGCTGTGGGATATGCCCATCGTACTGCACAACTCCAATTTCGGTTTCTATTCAGCACACGACGCCGGGCAGGTGAAATTCCTTGTGCTTGTCGTACAACGGTAGCGTGTGTGTCTTGTGGGCTATTTCTTGTGTGGTGGAAACTTGTGCCCTTTGTTCAGGTTCCTCGTTTTCCGCAAGCCTATATCCATCCCTTTGCGTACTTACCTTTTCGAAAGGTCTTGTTGTGTGGGCTCTTTGGCTGTTTTTGACTAATTTCTTGGGCTCGTGCCTTCTTTCACCCTTTGTCCTTCCTGCTCACCGTTTTCTTGTTGCTTCTCCTGATTTTTTCTGATTTGTCTCTTTGACTCCAGCTGACCGCACACCCCCCCCCCCACAAAACCCCAATTCACCAACTTTTCACCAATTTTTCCACCCCTGGTGTTTGGAGGGTTTTGCGTTTGCTGAGTTTTTTTCTGTTTTGGTTGTATTAGGAGAGAGAGACTTTTTCTCTTTTTTATTAATGCTTGGAGCGGAGGGGGGTGTAGGGTGGCGGAGGGCCGCGCGGGAATTAATATATTTTGTTTCACTGGTGTTCTCTATCCGTCTCGATCCCCACCTGTCTGCCTCTCGCTCTCAGCCCTCTACTCCCCTTGTTTCACCTCTCTCCCTGCTCACCTCCATTCTTTGTGTCAGAACTTTCATGTATTTATCTATCCATTAGGCGTCACACCTTCAAAATCTGTTTAGAGAGTCACATAATGAACAAGCACGTGAGTACAAACTGTGTGACTCCTATCATCGCCCTCACACGTACTTCACTGCGCACGTTTCGACTCTTCTTGGTCTGCGTTCAGGCAGACAAGAACGACACCAGACTAACGGACATATGCTATCACACAAAATGACAAGTGAGCAATTGAGAATGGCATTCTGTCGATGTCTTTCCATTTCGTTCTTGCGTTTTTTTGTCTATTGATACCTGGGACGTGCATGATCTGAATATGCACCTCCTCACGTTCGTATTGTTTTTTTTCTTTGATTCGGCTGATTGTCACGACTTTTTTTTGCACGAGCTCATATCAGGCTAATCTTGTAACTGATCTCCTTTCTCTATGATTCTCCACAATCACAGTCGCCCTTGTACACATCATATGTATTATCGGCGCATGAGTAATTGACGGCATCTGTCGACGCACTTGTAAAGATCTTGTCTTCTGACCGGAGCACGTTACACAAGTGGTCTATCCTATCATGCTGTCATTCTGTATGCTTGCGCGCACCGACTAGACTACATTGTAAGCTGCTTACCAGTCTTATTCCGTTCATCGCGAAATCCAGGCATATCAGTGCCAGCCAAGTGAAGATATTGCTCACAGCTAGCAGGACAGGAGGATTTAACTGTTAGTACATGCTAGGTGTCATCTGCTGCATGATCTGAGATCAGGCGATCGGCTTGTATATCGTATGTCGCCGCAGTCAGAAGTACCAGAGGTGAACTGTCTACCATAAGATGCTAGTGTTCATAGTCCACCGATCATGTAGTACTCTATACACTTAGATTCAGTAGTGATCTAGTATTCGACTTTTTGTGCGGTATTCTTTTTTCACGGTTAGACGGTACAATAATACTGCTTAGTTCCTATTCTCGCGACCATATGTCGCCTGTTTAGATTGACAATCGTCTAGCTTGCGATGCCAAGATTCATGCTATAAATCTGCCGTCGAGTCAGCCTAGCTTTCCTATGATTCCATGTCGCATCAGTTCATTCAGTGTCTCCTCGACCCTCACGCATCGAATGCAAGAGCTTAGTATCGATTGTCAGTGTCAACTAGAGACCTCACTGCGAATTCAGGTCGTCGAGTCTGGAGCATAGTTATGCATTGTCCTTGATCGTTCACTGAGATAATGAGCTACCGTCTTCAACTTGTCCTACTGCGGTACCCTCTCACAGACGTACATCGTACTACGACCTATACGTCAGTACTAGCGTACTCATTCACAGTTACCTCCTTATTCATAGTCATGTTCGACACTATCTAAGGAATCCGATGGAACAGTACGTATCTCTTTGTTTGAAATTAAATAACCGGCGACGAAGCAGTCTCCTGGCCGGAGATGATTTTACTGGGAGTACTCTAAAACCCCTCCCTTACCTCCCTTGTCCGCAAACGCGTTCCAGTGTCACTCTCCCTTCCCCTCCATCCCCCTTTCTCTGACTGTTCGTCTGTTAAAGATATTATAAATAAGGAGAAACCCTTCACTAGCTGCCTGAGGGAACCATCGTAAACCCTCTCGAAGGCAGAGCTATTTGTATTGCCTGCTCCTAGGCCTTTCGTCCGCTGGATCGGACTCATCAGGGAGACACGGCTGATTGTGTCTTTGCTCCTGGTGTCAAATAGAGACACACCACAGTCCATAATTCTGTGGTGTTCTCACTACCAAGAGGTTCAAAAAAGAATCCAACAGCACCCCCCAAAACAGCCAGCGAAGGATAGTAAAAAAAATGTGCTTTCAGTGCGCTGTCTTACGTGTTCTCGTTGTGGCAAATTAAGGTCTGAAGAACAGGTTTACAAGTGCAGTTTCAACTGCGTGGAAGTAAAACCTGGATTTCTCTCATGTGTGTTATCTGGTAACTCTTATGAAACTTCCTTACATCGTTTAATGTCAATCTGCATCTTCTTTTTGGGACACGCAGCTAGTTTCTTATTACATCAATGGACTGATGGTCCTGAAGGCTTTGGCTCCAGGGCCACCATGGTTCTGAAGGCTTTGGCTCCAGGGCACACCATGGTCCTGAAGGCTTTGGCTCCAGGGCCACCATGGTCCTGAAGGCTTTGGCTCCAGGGCCACCATGGTCCTGAAGGCTTTGGCTCCAGGGCCACCATGGTTCTGAAGGCTTTGGCTCCAGGGCCACCATGGTCCTGAAGGCTTTGGCTCCAGGGCCACCATGGTCCTGAAGGCTTTGGCTCCAGGGCCACCATGGTCCTGAAGGCTTTGGCTCCAGGGACACCATGGTCCTGAAGGCTTTGGCTCCAGGGCCACCATGGTCCTGAAGGCTTTGGCTCCAGGGCCACCATGGTCCTGAAGGCTTTGGCTCCAGGGCCACCTTTGTCTTGAAGGCTTTGGCTCCAGGGCCACACTTTGTCCTGAAGGCTTTGGCTCCAGGGCCACCTTTGTCCTGAAGGCTTGGCTCCAGGGACACCATTGTCCTGAAGGCTTTGGCTCCACCAGTACAGTCCACCCAGGCCTTTCCACTTCCCTCATTCCGTCTGCTGTTTGCATAAACTGTTCAGCCAAGTAAGATAGAATGATACTATTGAATTTGAAAGGAGAAAGCCAAAGCAAGAATTTAATGATTCTGATCATGAGATATTTTAGAAAAGAGTAAAGAAGATATAAACCATTATTAACGAAGAATGGAGTGATGGGGGAAAGTGGGGAAGTGGGGGGAGACAGAGTTTTGTATGCGTGAGAACAGAGTAGAGGATGAAATGTACCGAAAGATAGTAAGAACGAAATGATCAAGAGAAGAAGACCATAGTCAAAAGCAGAACAGAAGAGTAGACAGGAACGCACCATGTAGAAGACCACCTAACAATGACATGTCTTGTATCCTTGCCGTCTGCCGTTCTCTATCACCAACGTTTAATTTTCATCCTCACTTCTTCCCTTGACACACTCAGCGAATATGTACAGCTCGAAAATACCAAGTGTCGAACTATATCATTTTGCATTCTGTGTCATGAATAGCCGTGAATCAAGACCCTGGGCTTTACGGTCCCCGATTTGATCAGACTCGGCCAGCCGACACTCGCTTAATTAGCCTTACTGTTCGCCAGATTTAGTAATCCAGCAGGACAGACGCTAATTACAGTCGTGCCTGCGACCAACTGGCGAGACAAGACTCGTATAAACACGTTGAAGCTATTCAGTGTGCAAACACCAAAGTCAGCTCGTTGAAAGCCGTATACTATTAGAGCAAGGAGCTCTTGCACATACGGTACATTATAGCGCTCCTGAATGGATATCAGCACGGTATTTGAATAAAGAGTATTCTGACCAGTAGGGTCTGCGTGGTCACGCGACAACGCTGCAGCACGCCAAGCTGACGCGAGCAAGCGTGCGCATAAATACATATAAAAA
>JADBJO010001203.1:420000-422500 GCA_016801955.1 Conus betulinus | reverse complement strand
GTGTGTGTGTGTGTGTGTGTGTGTGTGTGTGTGTGTGTGTGTGTGTGTGTGTGTGTGGGGGGGGGGGGGGGGGGGGGGGGGGGGCGAGTGCGTGCCTGTATTTTCAACTCGGTCTCAGACTAGACGTTCATTGTCACGAGTACCCGTAAGTGTCTACAGACACAGCGTGGTTGTATGAGAAATCGTGTGTGATGGACAGACCATCACTCATTTGGGTCCGTAAAGGAAGCCATTTTCATGTTTTCCTATTCATGCAATCAGGGGTAGTTGTGCCTGTAATTTGCAGGTCCACTACGTGCAAAGGAAGCAGGGTCCCCATTACCCAGTAGTCATCTGAGTACAGTTGATGCAACTTAGGGGCTGACATGTCAGGGACAGTTGGGCCGTTGCCTTATTGTTCGTAGTTTGTGTTTAGAGCAGCTGACTAGGGTGGATTTTGTCTCCCCCCACACCACATGTAGTGTTCTGCTGTGTTTGTTGTTGTTGTTGTTGTTGTTGTTAGGTTGTATCAGTCATGAGCAGTGACGCATCTGTCATTTGTTCGAAGATCTGAACGATTATTATGTTTTTAGTCGGTGAGAAATCAGTAACTGTGATTGACAAATCATTAGTCTCGAAGTTTCTGGTTTTTGTTTTTGTTTTTTCATTTGTTTTGTTTGTTTTGTTTTAGTATGTTCCATGCAATCTGTCTGGCTTGATTTCGGTTTTTGTTTTTTTTGCAATTGCTTATGGAGTGCTGGCGGTTTTTAAACTAATCATGAGGAAGGTTAGGACGATGGATGAATTTATACGGTTTTTTTATGAGTTTTCTTTTTTTTTCATATGATTCATGGATTTTGGTTAGTCATCTGAGTACAGTTGATGCAACTTCTGGGCTGACATGTCATTATGTTGACAGTTGGGCCGTTGCCTTTAGTCTTCGTAGTTTGTGTTAGAGCAGCTTACTAGAAAAAAGGATTTTGGTCTCCCCCACACCACATGTGAACGTTCTGCTGTCTTTGTTGTTGTTGTTGTTGTTGTTGTTTTACTGTTGTATTCGGTCATGAGCAGTGACGCAAAGTCTGTAGAGATCAGATCTATGTTCGAAGATCTGAACGATTATTATGTATGGTTTTAGTCGGTAGTTTGCAGTAACTGTCTTGTCAAATCATTAGTCTCGAAGTGCTTCTGGTTTCTTTTTGTTTTTTTTTTTTGTTTTCTTGTTGTTTGTTTGTTTTTTTGTTTTTTTTTTTTTTTCTGTTCCCTGAAATCTGTCTGTTTTGATTCGGTTTTTTTTGGTTTTTCTTTTTTTCTTTTTTTTTTTTTCGTGCTTGATAAAGGTTTTATAACTAAACCGAAATGTGCAATATGCTTATGGAGTGCTGGTGGTTTTTACTAATCAATTAATTTCTTTTTGATGACATAATACGCTCTACCGATTCTATGAGTTAACTCTTTTTTTTTTCATATATGATTCATTCCCGATTTATGTAAAATAATTCGGTTACATTCTAACCATAGAGTGATACACATTTCTACAGTTTGAAGCATGCTCTATATGGCTGTTTAAGGAAGGACTATAGTCTGCTTTTGTTATAAGTAGCCCAGCCGGAACCCTGTGTATACATATTGTTAGCAGGCTGATTAATAAACCCAACATACTGATGCTGCACCATCGTCTCCCGAAGACGGAAGGATGCCGACGACGACATTGCTAAACGAATCAAGTTCGGCTAAGGTTGGGATATTTACTGCCTTTATGTGCAAGGCTCAGAAGGTTCTTGAAAAACTAATGCATGTATTTCCAAGGCTTAGAAGGTTCTTGAAATAAAAAGGGGAAGGAATTTCTTTTCGTGAGGGAACGCTTGGGAGAGTGGAAATATGGGAGCTGCTCATGTGTGATCCGCACTTCAGTGCTATAGGTTGGTATTGGTGCAGTCAGTGCTATAGGTTGGTATTGGTGCAGTCAGTGCTATAGGTTGGTATTGGTGCAGTCAGTGTCATGTTGGTATGGTACAGTCAGTGCCATGTTGGTATTGGTGCAGTCAGTGCTATAGGTTGGTATTGGTGCAGTCAGTGTCAAGTTGGTATTGGTGCAGTCAGTGCTATAGGTTGGTATTGGTGCAGTCAGTGCTATAGGTTGTTATTGGTGCAGTCAGTGCTATAGGTTGGTATTGGTGCAGTCAGTGCTATAGGTTGGTATTGGTGCAGTCAGTGTCATGTTGGTATTGGTGCAGTCAGTGTCATGTTGGTATTGGTGCAGTCAGTGCTATAGGTTGGTATTGGTGCAGTCAGTGCCATGTTGGTATTGGTGCAGTCAGTGCTATAGGTTGGTATTGGTGCAGTCAGTGCTATAGGTTGGTATTGGTGCAGTCAGTGTCATGTTGGTATTGGTGCAGTCAGTGCTATAGGTTGGTATTGGTGCAGTCAGTACCATGTTGGTATTGGTGCACTCAGTGCCATGTTGGTATTGGTGCAGTCAGTGCTATAGGTTGGTATTGGTGCAGTCAGTGTCATGTTG
>JADBJO010001203.1:415000-417500 GCA_016801955.1 Conus betulinus | reverse complement strand
CCTTTTGCTCGAAATCTTCAGAGGAACTTTGAGGAAAAACAAAACGAACATTAAGACACAGGTTACATTTTAGATGGTGTATTTTATATATCAATAAGTCATGCCTTAACAACTTATTTGATGAAGACTACGAAATAGTCGTTATTTTCAAATAGTTGCCATTCATTGTGACTGAAGAACAATACATCTTATATTACACTTGAAATGGTCTTTATTAATACAATGTAATGAACATTGACAGTTGGAAATATCTGAGCTCAAATCACAATGTAATTGATGGATTTTGATAACTTAAAAACATGTTGACAATGAAGAGCATGAAGGCTTTGGTAGGAGTTTTAACATTTCAAAAAATTATTGTAATTCGAAAGCATTCAGATGTACATTACAGTATTTTGTATGTCCTGCCCTTTGAATGCCAGTGGAATGCACTACGATGTAGATGATTTGTCTTATTACTTCAAACATTTCTTGTGTAAACGAATACCTGAGAGGTATATTAAATGTCTCAACGATTTTATGTCAATGCAATACATTAAGAGTCGGATTACAAAATAAATGACACTATGTTGTTCCTTAATATCTTAACATAACGTCGTATTTCGAATACACTAGGATGTTGATTGCAATGTGGATGTTGTATTTCCGTCGTTTGACTGATTATGGTGAATGGAATATATTCAGGCATGGATTATAATTCAGGTGGAGCATTTTGATATCCTAACAGTCAGTAGTGAATAGAAGATATCATGATTCGGAATACAACATAGATGTTTACTCAATATCTTAACATGTCATTGTGAATGTAATACACTAACAAGTGGATTACAATCTATGTGCACATTCTTAATATCCGGCCCAGCAATTCACCGTGAGACCAAAACATTCAGCTGTAGATTGCAGCAGAGATTTTTACCTTTGTATCTCAACAGTTCCTTGTCACAGGAAAGAGCAGGCACACATCTGAAAGAAAATGTTATGTGTCTTTATCTTGACATTTGATTATTAACAAAAACTTTAAGACTTAACTTAACTTAGGAGTTATATTTTAGAATATCAACAATTTATTATGAGTGGAAAAGAGTTAAACGTATATTGCCATAAACGCGTTGTATTTTTATGTCACGTATTCATTGTTGGTAGAAAAAAATCATGACTTTGACCAAATAGTAGGTGTTACATATCAAATTCTCAACAATTGTATGGCAAAATATGGAATTTACATTACAAATGTAGGTTATGTATTCGAGTATCCCAACAGTTCGCTGTAGATCGGTGAAAATCACACATAGGTTACATCATATATATTCTGTTTTCGTATTTCTAAATTGATTGCAAAAAGGGCAACAACAAGTCTTAGATTACAACACGCATGGTTTATATAATTCATTGAATGATGGCATTTTGGTTTCAATCTAATGAACAGCTCGGCTAATCCCATAGAACCCTAACACACACACACACACACACACACACACACACACACACACACACACACACACACACACACACACACACACACACACACACACACACACACACACACACACACACACACGCACACGATGAGAGAGAGAGAGAGAGAGAGAGAGAGAGAGGTGAAGGCTGACAGACATACAGACGCAGAGAGAGAGAGGAGAGAGAGAGAGAGAGAGAGAGAGAGAGAGAGAGAGAGAGAGAAACCAGCACCCGTATTGATAGATGTACAGACACATACATACTTACAGAGGGACAGACAGACCTAGGTTAGCAATACCCTAATGACCATAAAGGGCACTATTGTTACAGATTCCAGCGCTCAGCTTCAAGGCATGGTACTATGAAAGGCAGAGGCCAAACCCTGCTTTCCGCAGCTCCAATCTCCCCTGGACTGAATCAAGTCCCCAGTGATGACTGGTGAACAGAGCGCGTTATCGAGCAGTGAAAACCCGAACCCAGAAACTCCTCACAACTGTCGTCTCCTCAGCCAAACTCTGGAACCATTTGGCCACAGATCTCTCCACGATAAAAAGACAGGTATACACGCAGACAGTACTGCTTTACTTTTCACCTTAATAGGAGCACGCGCCCAAAGTGCGTGACTCATACATATCATGTCGACACATCGCACGCTTTGGTTTGTAGTAAACACTTGCATACCAGCAAGCTTCGTAGAAGTATACGTGTACAAATAAGAATGTATTGCTAGCGAATAGTTTAAACTGTCAAAAACAACACGTCAGCAGAACTATTAGAAACTTTTTTTTTGTTTTTAGTTGAGTTTAGGAGGGAAATAATCGCAGTGGAAACGGGAATGGGAAAAAGGTAAAACAAAACAAAAAATTGCCGCTCAGCTGCTGACATTGTGAAAGTGGGTGACAGGGAAACAGTTAAGAGCAAGTACTTGGAGGATCAGAGAGAGAGAGAGAGAGAGAGAGAGAGAGAGAGAGAGAGAGAGAGAGAGAGAGAGAGAGAGTGTGTGTGTGTGTGTGTGTGTGTGTGTGTGTCCGGGAACAAAAAA
>JADBJO010001203.1:402500-405000 GCA_016801955.1 Conus betulinus | reverse complement strand
GGGTGGGTGAAGGGGATGGGGGTGGCGAAGGGGATGGGGGAGGTGGAGACGGCAAAAGGGAAGAAAGGGAGATTTACCCAGAGATAAGGTAAGCAAAAGGTTCTTGCAATCATGTTCAGTCAGTCGATTGTGAAGTGTTGAATAATGAATGAACCTGCACTCGGCAACAAAAGTTCTACGAACATTCTGTCCGCGATACTCACGTATTGTGTTGTGTTGTGTTGTGTTGTGTTGTGCTGTGCTGTGCTGCTGTGCTGTGCTGTGCTGTGCTGTGTTCTGTTTTGTTCTGATAAATTCTGTTATATTCTAATGTGATATGCTGTAGTGTTGCACTGTGCTATAATACAGCATAGTTCAGTAGAGTGCAGCATAACTATGCTGCGCTGTGCTGTGCTGTGCTGTGTCGTGTTGTAACCGCCATGGTAACTACGGTAGGCAGATTTTGTGGTAAACTGTGGTATGGCGTGGTACAGGCCGGGGTCATGTTGTACGGTATGCCGGGGAGTGATATAATAGTGTGGTGTGTTGTAATGTGATAAGGCGTTGAGTGACATGGCTTGGTGTGAGGGGGGGGTGATCAACTCTCTGTCTCTCTCTGTCTCTGTCTCTCTCTGTCTCTCTGTCTCTCTGTCTCTGTCTCTCTCTCTCTCTCTCTCTCTCTCTCTCTCTCTCTCTCTCTCTCTCTCTCTCTCTCTCTCTCTCCAAGTGTGTGTGTTGTTTGTTTGTTTGTCTCTCTGTGTGTGTCTCTACGTTTGCGTGTGTGTGAATGTGTGTATGTGTATCTGTGTCTGTGTCTTTGTCTGTCTCTGTGTTTCCTTATTGTATATACTGAGCAATATACATGCACACACAGGCGCTCGCGCATTCACATATGCGCGCGCATGCACGCATGCAGACACGTATACACATAGATAGATAGATAGATAGATAGATAGATAGATAGATAGATAGATAGATAGATAGATAGATAGATAGATAGATAGACAGATAAACAGACAGTCAACACACACGCACAGAGATGCACTACACTACACTACATACATACATACACACACGCGCGCGCGTGCGCAAACACATACACACTCACGCACGCACATGCACGCACGTGCACACACACACACACGCGCGCGCGCGCGCGCGCGCAAGCGTGCGCGCTCGCGCACAGATAGATAGATAGATAGATAGATAGATAGATAGATAGATAGATAGACTGGTTGACAGACAGCTAGACTGATAGATGGACAAACAGATAGACAGACAGACAGACAGAAACACGCACAGCCCACAATGGTAACCACTCACACAAAGGCAAAAAGACAAACAGAAAACCGTTGTTCCTCACCAAATGTTGCCAGGTATAGCTGTCACACTTGAAGCACGCGACAAGCCCAGATCCATTTATCTCCCCCCCACCCACAGAGCCCTGCCCCATAACCGCTAAGGGACGGCCCGAGAAAGGACGGTGCATCTCACCACCATCATGGCTGGTCGGGTCCCTCCTGTCACGTGACCACGCCGTCCTCTTCGCCTGCCTCCTGGACCTGGTCTTCTCTGACGTCACGCGGGGTTTTACGTCAATCTTGTGGACAAGAAGCGAGGAACAGCAAACGGTGATGTCGTCCTTGAGGGCCATCAGCTCGACCACAACGACAACAGAATGTGTGATGCATTGTGTGCAGATAGGGAGGTGCGGCTCTGTAGCTTACGATTCAGGAAACAAGGTCTGCTACATGCAGCCACAGCATCGTGCCTTCACTGAAGAAGATGCCGGGCCACCTCTCTACGTGCACACCGTGGACATCGGTAATTATATCAAAGTTCCTTGTTGTCAGCCTATGTACATATATATAGTTAAAAAGACACAGTGTTTTTGTTATGTCAGCAAGTGAGATGCTGCTTTGTGTTCTGTGAGCAAGTGATATTAGAAGGGTTTTTGCTGTGTCCGTAAAAATATGCAATGTCAGCAAATGAGATTGAAAATGCTTTGTGTTGTGTGGGCAAGTGATATTAGAAGGGTTTGCTGTGGCAGTAAGCATCATCATCATAACAATAATGATAATAATAATAATAATAATGATAATAATAATAATGATAATAATAATAATAAGTATTACAAGTGTGTGTAAAGTGTCAGAGAATGATATCAGAGGGGTTTTTGTGTCAGCCAGTGAAACCAAAAAGGCATGTGGCGTTAGCAAATGATATTGAGATGTTTGTGACGGAACTGAGCGACATCAAAGGAGGTTGTGTGACGTTGGTAGGAATGTCAAAGGATACGTGACATGGGCAGTGACATCAGAAGGGTTATGACGTAGGCGTATCAGAAGAGTCTGCAAATGATACAAAGCAATACAAAGATTTGTGATGTGAGCAAGGGATATCACAAGGATTTTTGGCGCCAACAAGAAATATTGAAGGTGTTAGTGGAGTCAGCAGGTTATATTTAAAGCGTCTACAGCGTTTGAAAATTGATCTTAAGAGAAGTACTTGGCATCAGTAT
>JADBJO010001203.1:387500-397500 GCA_016801955.1 Conus betulinus | reverse complement strand
AACAAAAGTCGTTTAGAGATTGAAAGAAAAAAATACTGATAACTATAGAGATCCGGTACCAAACAACAACAGTACTATAAATGTATCAATATCTTTACAGGAAGTCAGGAATGCTACCCGTCTGTTGGGAAATAAAAAGGTTTCGGTTGGTTTGGATGGGATTTTCTTACACTATGTTAAACCATTTACCAGAGAACTGGATAGTCATTTTACATAAATTATTTAACAAATGTTGGGAATGTGGACAAATTCCCGATATGTGGAAGACGTCTATTGTGACTCCTATTCTAAAGCAGGGCAAGCCTCGGTCTGAGACGTCTAGTTATAGACCCATTTCAGTCACGTCTCATACTGGAAAAGTCATGGAAAAAATTGTAAATTTCAGAATGGCCTATTACTGTGATAAAAATGATGTATTTTCTTCACATCAAAGCTGGATTTAGAAAAGGACGAAGTACAATTGATCACCTGACACGACTAACTACTCATATTAAGAAACAGTTTTCTAAACGTAAAAGTGTCCTTGCTTCCTTCTTTGATCTTACTAAAGCTTACGATAGAGTGTGGCACAGCCGACTATTGTATAAATTAAAACAAATTGGTCTTTCTGGTCACGTCTAGAATTATGTGAAATCCTTTTTAAGTGGGAGACATATAATGACCAAAGTTGGTGTGACTTTATCATCCTCAAGATCTATAGATATGGGAATTCCACAAGGTTCTATAATCTCCCCTTTGTTATTCAACGTAATGCTATATGACTTATATACATGTTTTTTCATCATATACCAAGGTAGCTCAATATGCTGATGACATTGCAATATGGATTAATGTATCTTTAAAGAAAAGAACAAATTTACGTCACATAAATTATATTCAGAAGCTCTTTCAGAACGAGCTGGATAAATTAAATAGTTATATGCATTTTTGAACGGCTTTCAATTCTCTGTTGAAAAGACACATTTGGTTCTCTTTAACAATGGATATAACCCAAGTAACTTGCATATATTCTTTCTGGGAGGGACGGGAAATTTTTATAAAACTTGAAGTAAAATTTTTAGGCATCCTACTTACACCAAAACTAAACTGGAAAAAACATATAGACTCGATAGTTACTAAAGCGGTTAAAAGTTTGAATTTTCTAAAAAATTGTCAGTCACTCTCCATGGGGACAGGATCCCAAAAGTTTTGTTGCATTTAGCAACCAGTCTTGTACGATCAAGATTGACTTACGGACAGGAGGTATTCTTTTCAGCTCCGCGATCGCATTTAAAGAAACTTCAAAGAATTGACAGTAAAGCTGTAAAGTTGGCCCTGGGTGTACCTGTGCACACTAAGTCCTCTGAAGTTTATAAGATAGCAGGCCTTTTGCCACTTGATGAAGAAAGGAAAATAAGTTCTGTAAAATATGTAGTGAGACGGATTGCTGTGGACGACCTTGAAGAGTTAAATACACGATCCGACATTGATTTTTCGAAAAATGCACAGAAAAAAAATTCAAATTTAGAGACGCTTCGTTCATATGTTTCAGACGTTTTTAATTCATCAAAGATTAACCCACACGAGGTAGCGCCTCGCGTACTGGTTCCGCCGGTACCCCCTTGGGAACTAACGGAAGTAAAAGTTAACATTTTTTCTTCTGATCTAAATAAAGCGATGTCGCCGCATGTGTTAGCAGCATCTGTCAAAATTGACATGGAAGAAAAGTTTACTAACTATTTGAAAGTATACACTGACGGCTCAGTTCTTGATGATGGTAGTGCGGGATCTGGCTTTAATTCCAGATTACAAAGCTGAAAAATCATATTATTTAGGTAAGGGTCATTCCATATTTACAGCTGAACTAGTTGCTGTCCTGATGGCATTAAATATTTAATTTCCTTGCCAGTCTCAATATTTAATATCCTGTTTTGTGTTGATTCACAGTCAGTATTAAAAAGTTTGCATTGTTTTGAAAATACACAGAGAGAGGAATTATTATTTGAGATTAAGTACATGTTGCACTGTCTTTACATGAAAGGTACTAATGTATTTTTCGTGGGTCCCATCGCACACCTCCTTCATTTTTAACGATCAAGCAGATAGAGCAGCAAAAAGGGGAGCAAAGAATATATTAGGTAGTATTAAGGTTGACTGTGCTTTGTCACACAAGGAAATTAGTCATATAATCGAAAGGGATTTCTGGAGTCAATACAGTTCCTCATCAAAACCTCGTCAGCAAACCCTGTCAAACTTTGTGTCAATTAGCCGACTGGTTTCAAGCCTGGCTTTTAGACTTTTATGTAATTCCCTACGAACCAAGTATTGCCAGACTGTTAAGTGTGTATGTCGTGGGGATCTTTCAGTTCAACATGTGATTTTTGATTGTGAACTAACGAAACCCTTTTTGAATGGTGTTATACCAAGTGCTGACACTGGGCATGTTAATGTGTTTGACTTTTTAGATTCGTTGCCAGTTATTTCTCTTGTTAAATTAACGAGACACCTTTTGAAAAGTCCATTAATGAACATTTTATAATCATAATCGTAAGTTAGATTACTTTAGTTATTTTTCTTTAATTTTTCATAGTTACTGTCCTATAATTCATATATCCTTTATTTTTCTTCTATGTAACCACATCGTCCTCTTCTCTTCTTTTATGATAATGGTCTAAAATTGTAAACACTATGTTATTTAGACGTCTGCAATCACCTATATGTGTGACGAGACGTAAAATAGAATTCCTTCCTACACCACGCATGCATGCACGCGCTCGCACTCAAGCATGCTTAGAGTACATTGGTAAACAGCCCCATAGACTGAGCTTATTGACTTTCAAATGCGCTCAGGAACGTTGTAATGTGCAAACGAGCTATGTTTAAAAACAACATTTTGAGGGTAAATCTCATCATTTAAGCGACATCAAATATGGAGTTTTCGAAAATCTAGTTTTGAAAGGTTGACTTTTAGTTTGAAAATCGGTTATATGGAAGGACAATGTCTGCGGTGGTAAAAATGTCTTGGAATCCATACGAAGACAAGCTGTGTTTGGAAATAGTGGAGTTACAGGGGGGGGGGGGGGGGGGGGGGGGGGGGAGAAAGGGAAAGAAAGAAAGAAGAGACTACTTTCCCGCTGTTTGATGGATTAATATGGCCGCTTTGTAGGTTGGGAAAGTGCACACACGCACACACACACACACACACACACACACACACACACACACACACACACACACACACACACACACACACACACACGCACGCACGCACGCACGCACGCACGCACGCATGCAGCCATATGTACGCAATTTTGATAATTAAGTCCGTGTCATCCATGGTCAAAATTGTGCAGACTTTATTGCTGACAAAATTATGTCCTTTTCCTATATGGCTGCCTTTATGGCAACACAAGTTTTATTTGCACAAACGCTTGATCTCTTTGCTACCATCATACCAAGTTTTACGCCAATATGCCAAATGAAAAAATCACGTTGGTGCTTTTTGTCCCACTACCCTGTTTCCTCACGACGACTATGTCTCGGCAGCTTCAGAACAGGAGTGCTGGTCCGTAGCGGCAGTGTCCTGAATGGCTTTATGCCGACTGATTATTCTTTGCCATTGTGTAAATAGACATAATCTCTTTCCCCTCCCTTATTTTTCCTGTGTTTGCGCTAGGTCTGTGTAGGCTGACAGCTCCTATGCTTCCAAGAGCTGCTGTCTTCCTCAGTGATTGCACCCGAACCGTGTGGAACAAAATACAGACTATGCCCTTTCTGCTTCAGGTTTTACATCGCGTTGGCGAGCGTCAACGAAGGCATGCCTACAGATGTGCCCTGCTGCTCGTGCAGGCAAGACTGCACTTCAGCGGAATGGTCAAGACAACCATCCTGATAAGCCAGATTGACGGGGTACTCAACTCAGCCTCTGCCATATCTCTCACTGACCCCTCACCTCCCTTTCCCTTCGTCCACGGCGTTCCCTTCGAGATGGTCATCACTGCAGTCTCTGCCTATGAGTTTAGAGTACGTATAACACAATCGCTGTAGCGGTTGCTACTCCGGCTACCACCACTACTTCAACTGCTGCTGCTTCTGTTGCTGCTAACACTGCTTTTACTGCTGCTTCGGCAACTGCTGCTGATGCTGCAGCTGCTGCTGTTACTACCGCTGCTGCTGCTACTACTACTACTACTACTACTACTACTGCTGCTGCTACTACTTCTACTACTACTACTACTTCTGTATATATATATATATATATATATATATATATATATATATATATATCAGAGACTACTACTAAAACGCCTGATAAAATTCTTAAAGTGCTCAACCCCTTGGGGAGCAACATCTGTTAAAAATAGTATGGTATGGTAAAAGGAAGTTTTAAAATCTTTTTAAAACTTCCTTTTACCATACTATTTTTAACATATATATATATATATATATATATATATATATATATATATATATATATATATATATATATATATATATAACTACTACTACTGTTGTATTTATACACGAAGAACTGATGACTATATACCTAATGATACAAGAACCGTGATGCTAAGAGAGAGAGAGAGAGAGAGAGAGAGAGAGAGAGAGAGGAGAGGAGAGAGAGAGAGAGAGAGAGAGAGAGAGATGATTGCGGTGTTAATACAAGATATATAAAGTCGTAGGCCTTGGTCATCACTGAATATAACACACACACACACACACACACACACACACACACACACACACACACACACACACACACACACACACACACACACACACACACACACTAGCGCGCGCGCATTCAGTTTTATATGTGTATGCTACGTGCATTTTCTTGTTACTGTACCTTTGTTGATGACTGTATTTGACAAATGACCACTGTTACTTTTTGTCATGTAACAAGATACAGGCATTCTTAAGGAAAGAGGACATTATAAGTGTGGAGGTGACTCGGAATGGAGGAGGGGGGTCGGCTGTGAGGGACCAGGGGTGGAGAGAAAGGGTGGAGGGAGAGTGAAGCAGGGGGGGAGAAGAAAGGGGAGCAACGGCTTTGTCGTTTTCACTCTGAAACTCCGTGCTGTTCCTTTTCTCACTGGTAGGAAAAGTATATTTGGAAATCTGTAATTGTGTGTCACTTTTAGTCCAAAATACCGTTTTTTTCTGACGAATGTTCAATTTTTTTTATTTTCGTTTCAGACGAAAAAAAAAGCAAATTCATTCCTAAAGATTGAGAAGAAAGTAATCGCTTTTTTTAGGCTTGGATGTGCTTTAAGCATATTTTTTAATTCAATGTTTTCTGATCAAGAAATTTGTTAAACGTGTGAATTTTGCAACAGCATAAACGTTCGGACTGGTTTTCCTTACCTTCCGTTAGTTTATGTTCTAGTAAACATTCCATTTTAACTCGTTCATTCAATCGATCTTTGTGGTGTTTCTTGTTCTTTTTTTATCCTCCACACTTAAAAAGAAGCAGGTATGATTTAACTTCTTGAATTTAAATCCTTGGTTTTTTTCTCCAGTGTTCCTCGTGTTTGTCATGTGTTTGAGTGTGTTGGCAGTCGTGGTGCTATGAATAACGATACAGATGATGATGATGTTCGTGTGTTTGTCAGGTGTTTAAGTCGTGATGCTATGAATGACGATACAGATGATGATGTCCGTGTGTTTGTCAGGTGTTTAAGTCGTGATGCTATGAATGACGATACAGATGATGATGATGATGTCCGTGTGTCTGTCAGGTGTTTAAGTCGTGATGCTATGAATGACGATACAGATGATGATGATGTCCGTATGTTTGTCAGGTGTTTAAGAGTGTTGGCAGTCGTGATGATTATGAATAACGATGCAGATGATGATGATGATGATGTCCATGTGTTTGTCCTGTGTTTATGAGTGTTGGCTGTGTCATGATGCTATAAAGAACGATGCAGATGATGATGATGTCCATGTGTTTGTCCTATGTTTAAGTGTGTTGGCTGTGTCGTGATGCTATGAATAATGATGCAGATGATGATTGTGTCCGTGTGTTTGTCATGCGTTTAAGTCGTGATGCTATGAAGAACGATGCAGATGATGATGATGTCCATGTGTTTGTCCTGTGTTTAAGTGTGTTGGCTGTGTCATGATGCTATGAAGAACGATGCAGATGCTGTGTCGTGATACTATGAATAACGATGCAGATGATGATGATGTCCATGTGTTTGTCCTGTGTTTAAGTGTGTTGGCTGTGTCATGATGCTATGAAGAACGATGCAGATGCTGTGTCGTGATGCTATGAATAACGATGCAGATGATGATGATGTCCGTGTGTTTGTCCTGTGTTTAAGTGTGTTGGCTGTGTCATGATGCTATGAAGAACGATGCAGATGATGATGATGTCCGTGTGTTTGTCCTGTGTTTAAGAGTGTTGGCAGTCGTGATGCTATGAAGAACGATGCAGATGATGATGATGTCCGTTTTTCCAGCTGGACGTGAACGGGGAGCATTACGCAACGTTCCCGGGAGTCCTGCCCGCTAGTGACGTCAACATGGTCACCGTCCTGAGGGACGTCCATGTCAACGATCTGATCATGCGCTGCTGAGCTGCAGCGTCTTGTGTTTTGAAAGTGCAGGTGATGATGATGATGACGATGACGATGATGACAATAGTGAGAATTACGACGACGACGACGACGACAACAACAACACAACAACAACAAACATCATCATCAAAACAAGACTAATGATGATTATATGTAAAGCCCTTGACCTAGGAAAAGTTTTAGATTACTACATTACAAATAGTCACACAGACACATGAACGTGCAAACATGCTCATGCACTCATGCACGTACAGAAATACAGAAGCATATGCGCGTGTGCGCACGCACACACACACACCACACACCACATACACACACACGCGCGCACGTACGCACGCACAGAGAGACAGAGAGAGAGAGAGAGAGAGAGAGAGAGAGAGAGAGAGAGAGAGAGAGAGAGAGAGAGCCCCCATACTGCAATTATGAATCGTGACAGCAATAAAAGTAATTACAAGGATGACAATTAGAAGTAGCACCTGGCTTTTTTCATCTTCAGTCCATGAAGTGACATAATTCATACCAGAGCTCATGTGCCTGTGTTATGATTACCTTTTCTCATAAGTTATAATTATGTGTTTCCGCGAGTCACAATTGTCTTTTAAAGAATCATAATCATCAGTTTCCGCGACTCGGGATAACTGTTTCCATGAGTCATAATGATCAGTTTTCAGTAGTCTTCATTACCGTTTTCATGAGTCATTTTTGTCTGTTAACGAGAGTCTGAATCGTCCGTATTGGAGAGATGAGTCTGTATTCTATGTTTTTATCTGTCATTGCTATCAGTTTCACGAGTGACAATTCATGATCAGGAGTTGTAATTTCTGTTCTTTGTCACTCCAAAAAGCTCTTTTTAGTCCTGATTATCTGTTTTCACGTGTCATCGTTATCTACGACCAGCATCGTCTGCAGGTAGCGTTGATGACTGCTGATTTTCACATCGGTGTCATTGGGTGTAGTGGCGAGGGTGGGAGATTGGGCGGCACTGAGGGGAACGAAGTGCTAGCTGCCATAGACAGAGATCGATGCCAGTGCCAGCCACCCTGATCCTTTGTTCATGGGTAGTTATGCGTGATTTTCCAATATTAACTTCATTTCTTATGCATATCTGGCATGAAGCCTTTTCATGTGCTTTTCATGTCCCGTATCTCCTCCATTAGTCTTACATCATTAACTACTGGCTACTGTCTCTTAGACAAGGGGTCTAATCTCTATGCGTAATTCTTTTTCTCTGCACGTTGTAACTACTCTGGCACTGAGCTGTAGCGTAGTAGGGATTAGACGTCCATTCAATGTTACCAAACATCTTTTTTAGTCCTTTGGACTCCATTCTTTCCATTCGTTGTTCAGCTGTTTACAGTACATGACAAGTCGCTTGGAATGCCTGCAACCTCCTGCATGATTTAGGCTGATAAATCTCACGTGGATGCTGTGTCGTTCAGTATCTGTCGTGTCATATCATATACACCCAAACTGATTTGGCATTCCGGGTTATATTATATCCATGTTCCTGAGTATTTTTTTATCGCTTGTGGAATGAATGTAGAATACGCACTTAGAATACTGGTATCTTATGACATCTATTTATTCTGCTGTTTACTGCTCATGATTGTTACATGTTTGGATATTAGTTTCAAGTCGATTGTAATTGTTTTGTTAACTTAGTACTAGCAATTTAATCTTGATATGGCATTTTAACATTTTACGGATGTGATAAAGCACGGTTTTGTGTTTAGAAAAACGCATATAGTTCTGTTGCAACATCTGACAAAAATACATATGAAAGAAATCATAACCAAATTTCATTGTTACTTATATAACTTTTTTCTTCATTCTAATCAGATGTGGGTAAAGTGCTGTGTCTTGTTTCAGCTTTCTGAATGCGTTAACATGAACCAGTAGTTGTTGGAAGCGTTTGTCTTCAGTTATTTAAGTTCCCTGCAATTCTAGTTTTGGTAAAGCGAATTTCAACGGTCAAATAAGGTGAATGAAATACAAAGGGGTGAAATTTGTTTTAAAGGAACGAAAACAAATCAATAAATGAATGACAGGAGACTGAAACAGACTGCGGCGGTACTGAAACAAGTGGAATAAAGACGCATAACAAGATGCAGAGTGTCGTTTATTCATGCACTGTCTCTAACAATTTCGTATTGTGTACTAACTCAGTGCTACTTTGCACCTTACTTTGAGTGTTTACTGGCATTTTACTTTAACTAATAACTGAGAGCAAGTGGATCAATAAAATCAACAGATATGTCAATGAAAAAAGACACGAAAATGGACGTTGTGTAATCTCTCAAATCTCAGAATGTTGAGATAAAAAACTTAACATGCATATATAACATATTTGTATTTCCATCACCTTATTTGACTATTGTAGATCAGGAACAATTACAGGTAACCTGAAGCATGTCCAGTGAATGTATTTCACAGTTTTTTCACATGTGTTTTCATTTTGGGATCGGATGTATTGGATGTTGATGTTGGTGCATATATTACATTTGTTAACTTAGTTGGGTGATTTGATCCACAAGTTTGATCATTGTAACACGTCACTGGCTGTCGGCACCACAGATTGTAACAGAATCGTTATGCTATCATATGAGACTAAAACAAATGTTCGCCCGTTTTTTTATCAATTTATTTTCAATGTGACGTAAAAAAGATCATTTATTCTAAGATACATTCATACCTATTGGTTTAGGTCTTTAAGACTTTTTTTTTTAATTTGCTCTTAGAACATGATTTGTTCTAAGATACATTTATACCTATTGGTTTTGGTCTTTAAATCTGTTTTTTTTTTTTTTACCCTTGTCCTTTATGCACTTTTTTAGTTTGTTTTTTTTTATGTATATTTGAACTGTGCTGTTTTATTTACTGTTTGGCTTTAAGTGGTATTTTCTGAAATAAGTAAACTTATTGTCTAAATACACCCACTGAGCTTCTTATATTTTTCTGCATGTGTGTGTGTGTGTGTGTGTGTGTGTGTGTGTGTGTGTGTGTGTGTGTGTGTGTGTGTGTGTGTGTGTGTGTGTGTGTGTGTGTGTGTGTGTGTGTGTGTGTGCTTCTGTCTATCTCCTCATACGAAACAAGTGCTATCTGTAAATCAGGAACAATCACATGTAACCCGAAGCATGTATCAAAACAAACAACTTTAGATAATGTCCAGTGACTGTATTTCACACTGGTGTTTTCATTTTGGGATGGGTTATATTGGATGTTAATGTTTCTTTCCTTTCGCCACATTTCTCGTAATTCGATATGAAAAGCAGTTTGTTCAGGCTGACCAGAGACGAGATTGCATGCAGAACGGGCCGAACGTGTCTGGAAATGGTTGCCTGAGTTCAGTGAGATACGATCTGAACTGGACTGTCGTTGATTAATTAAGTGAAAGACTATGTTCCATCCAGAAAACCAAAGACTAATAAAACTAATGA